>OX457028.1:64370730-64477788 GCA_949752745.1 Protula sp. h YS-2021 | reverse complement strand
TAGCGAATATCGAGTTTGTAAAAAACTGGTGCTAAGAAACTAGCATTTCGCAGCGGACAGTTCATCCCACGCAAATTACCACAAAGATGAATTCCTGTCGGAGAATGAAGCAATCCCATACTGGCGTCAGTGGAATGAAACGGAACTTTTGCGAGAACACACGTTTGATTGAGATAAGAAGAAAAGTTTTTTACCAGAACACTTAGAAAACTATTATATATATATATATATATATATATATATATATAATATATATATATATATATATATATATATATATATATATATATATATATATTATATAATATATATATATATATATATATATCAGTGTGGGTCACAATTACATAATAAAATTTGATGCTTTTATATACAATATGATGCTTTTATTTATATCGCTTTTTAACAATTTTGTGAAGCACGGGGGCGCTTCCTTCCTGGCCCAAGGTCATCAATAAAGAAATAAACGGAAAGCTTTGAGGAAAACAGTCACGGGTAACTTGCTTGCCCCGTGAGCCAACTCGTAATTTTTACAGGAAAGAATTATTTTCAATGAAGTTTATATTTTTTTTTGCTTTCCTGCCATGACGGAACTTCCCTGAGGACCATGAATATAAGTTACGACATGAGGTGATTACCGTGTAAACATTCCCATTACATGCACTAAGTGTGTGTGTATATATGTATATATAAATAGATTTCGAGTGCCGCCAGCCAAGCGACCTGATCATTGTGACTCAGCTGAAATATATCAGTGAAAGCATATGCTATGTGGAAACAAGCAGTAGAAATGGGAACTGCACAGTAATATCCAAATCATATATACAAATATAGTAAACTGGAAATTTCGTGGTCATATAATTTTTCAAAAAGCAGGTCGCTTGATTACGCAAAACCGGAAGTTGGGAAAATAGTATAGTTGTACTAAGCAGCATCCTTGAATTAGAGGCCGTATGATCTCCATCGACCGAAAGTATCAAGGCGATCTAAATCTTGGAGTAAAAAGCGGTAATCAAACACACGAGAAGTCTTCTAGCCGTGTCCAGGAGAGTAATGAGACACCTAAATGCCTAATGGTGGCGCGAATCCGGTGTCGTATCCTCTTCAATGTACTTTGGTTGCCATTTCGAAACGCCATTTGCTGGTTCACGTGACAAGGAAGCGATTTTAATCGGATGAAATTCCAGGACGCATTTTTCGTGCAGACACGTTGGTCACGGATGCAAATCTTAAGATTTATTTGGGGACGGAGGAGGGGGGGGGGGAGCATCCGAAATATAGGAGGGTCGTTGCTGTCCAACAGCCAAGCTCCACAGCGGTTCGGACTGTTGTGTATTACACCATTTTACTCAACAGACCACTGGGTTTCCGCGAAAATAGTACCCGAGAGAGAGAGAGAGAGAGAAAGAAAGAGAGAGAGAGAGAGAGAGAGAGAGGAGAGAGAGAGAGAGAGAGAGAGAGAGAGAGAGAGAGAGAGAGATTCCAACGCAATGCACGATTTTTTTTACTGCGCTACATGTACCAGGTTATGTGTACACCAGTACCTTTAAATGTGAAATAGAGAGAGAGAGAGAGAGAGAGAGAGAGAGAGAGAGAGAGAGAGAGAGAGAGAGAGAGAGAGATTCCAACGCAATGCACGATTTTTTTTTACTGCGCTACATGTACCAGTTATGTGTACACCAAGTACCTTTAAATGTGAAATATATATTGGTAATGCAAGGGAAAATGGGGGAAACAGTACAGGAGACCCCCTCTCCCCCCCCCCCAAATGAAGCGACACCGAAAAAATCGCCCCCATTATGGCCGATACAGAAACCTCCCCCCACCCGATCTCAAAATTTATACCATAACCGGAGGAAATATAAGGCCCCACCACAGAACTTAGTTTCTTTAGAGAATATTTAGTTTACGTATTAAATGCAATAATTTTTTTGTCTGTTTTGTTATCACAAACTCTAGCCATTGCTTATGCCTCAGCGCGATTATTAAAAGCGCTCTGCTGTTTTTTTGTTTTTTTTTTTTTGGCCTACTGAACTGTGATCCCAAAAAAAAAAAAGACTTGAGTTTTTGTAAATCCCTTGCCTCTGTAATTGACAAAATAAGACCAGAGATAGATAGGACGACAAATGGCCGCATTGTCAACTGCGACATTTAGGCCAAGATTTAACACAATTTTGCTGTGAGTTCTTGGTAAATGGCTGTAAACAAAAAAAGTTCTAAAAGTGCATTTTTTATTGCAATTACGCGAAGTCTTGACCAATCATAGGAGCAGTTTCATACCTCAATGCAATTCTTGGTATTGTTAACATAGGGCTAGATTATGGGACCGGGTCTTTGTGTTTGTATTCGGACACACCTGCCTTTGACGTGCCAAGCAGAGCAGAAATATACTTCTTTTACCTTTCAGATACTTCCTTGTACTATGAAGCCGCCTAAGGGCAGGGGGAGGGGGGGGCACTTAATTAGTATCTTATGTGTTATCATGCTTGTCCAAAAAATAAGGAGGAAAAAAAAAACTGGGAGAAAGGGGGTAATTTTGAGACCAGACGTCGTCCGAACGGACTGCCAATTCCATTAAAAAGTGGGTAATTTACATCCAGCATTCAGCGTTTCCTATAAAAAGGGGGTTATTTCCTTTTGTTTCACTCCGCGTTTGGTTCAAGAAGGGGATATTATTTTAAAATTAGCCTTCTTCGTTTAGTGGCTGTTTTAAAAAAGTCAGGGACACGCATGGTAACAAGCCGCAGTTGGATGTGAGTGCCCCCCCCATCCAACCCCCCCCCCCCATGCCTTGGGACGCCGCCTGTGTGTTATATAATTCGACAACTTTCGTTCCGCAAAGTAACAAAGGTTTCGCCACAAAGTCTTTGCTAGCTTCTCGTTGGCATATATACCTATGACTTCGGCGTGGAGATGACTAGCGAATTTCGTACGCAGTTAGAGAACGTAAAATTTGTTTATCATTTCTTTACAAGGGAGTGCACTGTTAATGGGCTGCGTTCTACAATAGCCTTTTAGGGCCAGTCCAATGAGACGAGTGCGGTCTCTCCCGATTTGCTAAAATGAATGCACCACAGACACGTGTCCTTATTGCATATTTTGCTAATCCATTGCAATTACAAATAGATGTAATTATAAATTGGCAACTGATCCTTTCGCGGGAAAACCTGCGCTTTTAGATTGTCAATTTTGGTTCATTTTTTTGCGGGGTGCGAAGATACCTGGTCATTGAAATTTAATACAGTTGCCTTTTAGAAAATTTTAGTAATTGCCTTATTATTATTATTATTATTATTATTATTATTATTATATAATTATTATTATTATTATTATTATTATTATTATTATTATTATCCCCCGTCCGCCCGTCAGTCGCCAGTTTTGTTTCCAGACGATATCTCCGAAACTAGCGGGCGGATCTAGTTCATATTTAGTGTGCGTAACAACCAAGACATCTAGATGTGCCTTTTGGAGGTTTTAGTCGGATTGAAGCCCATCTGGACCTGTATTTGGACTTAGAATCCCGAAATTCGGATGTCAACGTGTACTTTGGTTTCCAGACGATATCTCCGAAACTAGTGACCAGATCCGTTTCGTATTTCATGTAGGCAACAACCAAGAAATCTAAAATTCTTGAAAGCGTTAGGGGGGAGATCATTGGAATCCAAAAAATACAGTGTTGAATAACGGCGTATCAAATACTCAGTTCATTTTGAGTGAACGCGTGAGTTATTTAATATGTCAGTGTCTACACAGATGTACGCACATATGTGATTATCGATTACCCAGCAAACAACCGGCGGCTTTTTTGGTTGAAAAAAAGGTTGTATTTTGGTCGCGACGACTTCACAACCATATTCTGACCTATTACCCTAAAACCCGACTTTATTCCGAGGCGACGTCGGTTTTCTGACGTCATTCTGACGTTGCAAAAACGACCAAAAAGCGATGAACATTATTATCGCTCACCAGAAATGGAAGTCATTTTGAAAAAGAGGAAGAAAAAACGTCATTTTTACATGAAAATTTTAGACTTTTGATGGCGCGTCGGTATTTTCTTCTTAGATTGTAAAAATTTACATGGAAAATGCTTTCGTATATATTTTACAACAGCAGTTGAATAATTAATTATCTATTAATTTGTTGTATTAAGGTTGTATTCTGTTTACAGAGTTGTGGATTGGGTTTCGTGAAATTTACGAGGATATCTGGATATTACATACAAAGGTCCTTGATGAAATTCCATAAACAAGTTTATAGCACGTTATAAAATAATGCCTACTCATACGCTACAGCGTATGGGTGGGCGCGCATAGCCCGAACACGCAGGCAGAATTCTCCCATATTGGGTGTAAGTATTGTTTGGTTTATTAAGTCGAATGAGTACCGTAGAAGCGTAGGGGAGAAATTACACAAACATGTTTACAACACGTTGAAAATTAATGCCTAGCCACATGTTACATTGTAAGGGTGGGTGAGCGAAGCGCACATACGGAGGCAACTTACCTGTACGTTGGGTACAGGTGAGATGAGATTTTTCCAGTTTACAAAGTTGTGAAAGAAGTTTCGCAGAAACTCCAGAGGTACCCTAAGACTACATACAGTCATTCTCGATTCGGGATGAAAAGCGAAGCACAGCAGTCTCAAGGTATAAACGTGTCTAGTTAAGTTTAACGACATCGTTAAACTATAGTTCGGATTTTCCTTATTTCAGTTAATTCCTAAGTAACAACGGTGGCATTAAGGCATAAAGCTCAAATCAAGGTACATTTTCTTCACTGCGGAAATGACCATGCTAGATCAATTCCCATTCATTATGTTCTCAGCTAATTTGTTTTCGATGTTAATTAAAAGATACTCACTATCACTCTATGGTATACAGTCAAGAGATAGGCATACACTTATCACAAGTTTTTGCAAAATTGTATTAAATGACGCGGCTCTCTATTCTGAGCTACAATATGCGTGGCGGACAGAATGCGTCCAAACGAATATATGTATTTGAATTTTAAAAAACAAAAATGCAGAGTTCTTGCTCCTGCAAGAAACACATGCTTTGACAGAACACCTAGCAGGGTGGGAACCCAATTGGAGAATAGGTAGGCTTTGGCTAAACCCAGATACAACAAGAAGTGCGGGGCAAGCGATATTAACCAGTCGCTACGTGCATATAATTGAACATATGATATTCATGGAAGGAAGAATACATGCTATAAAATTTCGCAAAGCTGACTTAATAATATCGATTGCCAGGTATGCGGACCAAATATAGAAACACAGAAAGAAGGCTTTCTCTTAAAGCTGCGGCAATTGTTATCATCGTACGAATACGGAGATGAAATAATAATAGGAAGAGACTTTAACATAGTTCAAAATAAAGCTCTCGATAAGGGGGTTGAAGCAAATTACATCGTAGTCAACTGACATTAGCTCAGTTTATGGAGGAGTTCGAACTAGTGGATATTTAGAGAGAAAATAATCTCCACGCAAAACATTTGCATGGTCCCAACTGAATCCCGCTATCGGATGTAGACGACTATTTTCTGGTCAAAAGAAAACTAGTAAATTTTGCAACTAGGGTGAATATATGCCCAGGGCTCATGAGCGACCACTCTGTAATTGAACTAGCATTTACGCTTGGAGGGGACAAAGGGGACCTGACCTCTTGAAACTTAACTCAAGTCTAATTAAAGAAGAAAAATATAATCACGATATGAGAGTACTCATTGATAAGTTGTGGAAGGAAACAAATGATATCCCAGATTTAAGGATGAAATTCGACTGGCTAAAACATAAAATTATGTAATATTCGAGATACTGTAGCAAAACCAGGGCAAAAGAATGAGAATCTTAGTGAATTATGAACTAGAATCCTTCGAAACTGAAAGGGTAAGAGGGGCATCGGTAAGAGCCAGAATCCAAACATAGAATATAATGAAAAAAGTAATGCATTCTTTCTAAACCAGTCAAAATTTACCTATGAAAAGAAAACGGTCAAAATGTTATCAACAAATAAAGGTATAATGCAAGATTCCGAAATGATATTAAATGAACTATAACTTTTTTATCAAACACTTTACACTTCACATAGTAATCCAGATACTGAGCATTTCTTAAATGTAATAACAATGGAACAAACACTGAACCAAACACTGAACCATGAAAGAACAATGTGAAGGAGTCCTAACCTTACAAGAATGTATCCTTCAATACATAGTATCCCTTCAATATATACATTGATAGAAACAATAAGGGGCTTTTCCAAATTCTCGGGATTGAAACCAAACATAGCCTTACAGTAGAGTTCTATCTGGAATTTTGGCAACAAATAGGACCAAAACTTGTCGAATGCTTAAACTATGCGCGGGAGAAAGGTGAACTCTCACTCTCACAACGGAGAGGGGTAATCGCGCTGTTAGAAAGGTCGGAAAAGACAATAAACTAATTAAAAATTGGATACCAGACAGGATTCATTAAAGGCAGATTCATAGGAGAGAACATTAGGTTTATCGAAGATATCGTTGAATTATATGACAACCAAAACCTTCCAGGAGTGTTGCTGCAGCTTGATTTTGAGATAGCCTTTGATTCTGTTGAGTGGAATTTTTTAATGCTAGTACTTCGAAAATTTAATTTTGGGGAAAATTTCATACCCTGGATAAAGTGTTGTTATAACAATATATTTAGTTGCAATAATGGCTTTACCACAGACTGGTTCAAATTACTTCGTGAGATGTCCGTTGTCTAGCCTACTTTTTTGTGTGTAGATATTATGGGTAACACCATTCGTAGCAAACGAAACTTTGAAGGTCTTGTCATTGGCAGCAAAGTTCATATAATTAAACAATTCGGTGACGACTGCACCTACATGGTCAGAAGTTTCCCTTCAATATATATATTAACAGAAACAATAAGGGACTTTTTCAAATTCTCAGGGTTGAAACAAAACACAGCGAAATGTTGTATTTCTTCCTGGGCTTATGGAAAACCAAAAATGCAAGTATTTTAAATATGAAATTAATGAAAGATTCATTCAATTTGTTAAGGATTCAAGTGGGCAGAAACATATCAGAGCAAAGACGATTGAACTTTGAAAATAAGACACAGTCTCTCGCAAAGGTTTTAAATATGCAAGGTCAAAGAGGAATTAGTATTTGTGGGAAAATTCTCTGTTGGATTAATTCATCTACGCCACCAAAGGTGAGGCATTCTTGAGGCACGCTTACAAAGACTATCATAAAGGCGGACTTGAAGCAATAGATGTTAATTTCCGTACAAAAGCGTTTAGAATGTCCTGGGTATGGCGCATCTTACCCATGAGGAAGGGCTGACATAACCAATATGTATTTTAAAAATATGGGTGGTTTATTATTCTTGCTAAGATGCAACTACAACACAGAGTCATTGCCATGTCTACCCATGTTTCACAAAAACTTGCTCGAATACGTTGCAGAGTTTACGCTCTCCATAGACTCTGAAAATGTTATATCGAACACCAAACTTAATGCAATAGAGGGAAAGTGTCTTTTTATTAAGAAATGGTTTGAAAAGGGAGTTATATTTATTCAAGACTTATGTAAAGAAGATGGTTTTTGTATAAGCTACGGAAATTTTTGAGCAAAATATGAAGTACGCACAAATCTCTTGAGCTATTTTGGTGTCCTAAATTCAGTAAAATCAGCTATGAAGCGTTTTCCCTTAATAAGCAATGCTCCGTTAGAGCAACGACCAAACATAGATTTTAGTAGTACCGTACTCCGTCTAAAAAGTGGTCGGCAAATAGATTTGTCAAAAACCAAAAGTAAACATTTCTGTTGGGAATTTATCAATTTAATATGTAAACCACCGACATCCTTTCAAAAATGGACAATTGATGAAAATATCACAGAAGATATCGTTTATAGGACTTTACCACGTGTCAAGACTTGTGTTAACGAGCCAAAACTACAGTTCAAAATCATACACAACATAGTAAATTGTGGGGTAAACTTGTACAAATGGAGAATCAGAGAACATAAAATCTGTTGCTATTGTAACTCAGGAGCAAGAGATACACTATTACACTCTTTGTTTGGTTGCCCTATTAGCCAACTTTGGTTAAATGCCATTTTTTAATTGAATTTCCTGAACCTCCACATATTACAAATATTTCTGCAAACGAGTTTATTTTTGGCGTAACTGATCCAGCATTAAACTTAATTTTTATATTCATTAAATATTTCATTTATAAATCCAGAGGGAGAAACGAATTTTTTTCTGCTTCAGTAAAATAAAAGAATTATACAAACGTATTCACATAGACAAAACCTCTATGACAAATACAAAGTATTTAAACAATTGGGGAAAGTACGATAGGCTGCGCAAAGACAGCGAACTGTATATTACATATCCTTTGAGATATTGAATGTTTAACCACACCTATATATATATATATATATATATATATATATATATATATATATATATATATATATATATATATATATATATATAAGTGTAGTTAAACATTCAATATCTGATAGTTGTAACGACAACATAGAGTGAGAGTATCTTCATCATCTTCTTTTGGGTCATTCTTAGCGTAGGTTTTTTCTTCACTTTTTTCTTTTTCCTGTTCATTTATTTTTCCTTCAAATACATTGGAAGGCGTAGGAATTTTAAAAATCATTCTGGACCTACTGTGAATTTGTTTTCGGTGGGCAGATCAATGCGGATAAAATTTGTTAATAGAATGTAATATTTAGGATTTGCAGAATTAAAAATGTCAGTTGTAATAGTAATTAAGGTTTTGTTCGAGGCATTTGAATACAAATGTGACTTGTATAAATATAATATCTCAGTGATTATCCTATAGCAAAAATATGTTAAAAAATTGTATAATGGAATGTTGATTCGCCTTACTAATTACACACACACGGCGGGGGATATGGCAATTACTGATTGCTCTTGTTATTATCATGATTATGATTATGATTATTATTATTATTATTATTATTATTATGCACCTATTTACCAAAAGCTCAAGTGAATTAAGACCTGCGCAGTTGACAACAGCAGTGCCGCTTCCCCAAATGTTGCTTGCATGTATGTCGTGTCTTAATGTTGATGGCTTGCATGTCATGTCTTTATGTTGCTGGCCTACATGTTGTTTCTTAATGTTTCTGGCCTACATGTTGTGTCTTAATTTTGCTAGCTTAAATGTCGTGTCTTAATGTTGCTGGCCTACATGTCGTGCCTTAATGTTGCTGACCTACATGTCTTGTCTTAATGTTGCTGGCCTATATGTCACGTCTTAATGTTGCTGGGCTACATGTCGTGTCTTTATATCGCTGATCTATATGTCGTGTCTTAGTGTTTCTGATCCATATATCGCTGGTCTATTTGTCGGAATACCGTTCCCGAAATATAAATAGTAGATATTATACACGGGAATTTTCGCGTACATGGTAAAAAAATCTTGGGTGGGGAGGGGGCTTTTTGGTGTTTCTTCCAAGGGCGGGGGAGTTATCTCTTCCGAAGGCGCCGGGACTGTTTTTCAGAGAGGGTTCGGTCTCTGTCAGTAGGCCTATAACGGTAAGCGGAAATATGGTAAACGGAAAAATAGTAAAGTGAAAAAACGGGAAAATGGCAAAGCTTGTCAAAGCTTTGCTTGGTCTGTTGTTTTATTTTAGAATGGTATCTGACTATGGTCACAGAATGGTCACGTTGGTCATGGTGGTGATTAACAACCAAAAGTGGACCATTCATGCTTATCTTGGCTTCAAGTGCGCCACGGCAGTCATTGGTTGTCTTGACGCACCTCCAGCGATGACACTGGATTCACTAGATCTCAGCTGGTCAGAATATCGCTGGATATTCTTGTTAATGAATTGTGTAAATCGCACAATTATGTGTCATATCAACCCGCACATGGAACATTGTGCATCTTAGTCCACACACCATGTCTTGGCTGACGCTGAGTCCCCTCACCATTTTTTGTCAAGTAATCAATGCTTAAGAACTACAAGCCATATTTACCTATATTGAATACCACTCCAGTTCCTTTAATTGCAAGCCTTTCAGCACCCAAATCTGAGTGTGTTTGTATAATGAATTGCTGTGGCAATTTCGTAATGTACATGAAGATAAAATTACAGTAAGAATATAAACTTCTGGTAAATTTCAGTATTTCAGTATTTTACTGTCCTGTCACTTTTGCATTGAAATTTGTAGTTAACGTCATGTTAAAATTACTAAAAAAGAATCTATAACATTTTGGTCATTCACTTCTCAATTTTGTAATTTCACTTCTATTTTTACAACAACTAAGTAGTTGTATATTCAGTCAACCTTATTCCACACTTGCATTTTGTCAGTGCAACAGAATGAATTTCCGTATTTGAATGTTTTAGGTTTTCACTAACTAACATGAAAATATCAATTTTCAAGCAATGCACTTACAAAGTACAGATCAGGTGTCTGTTCACTTGCTAAGTACCTTGTTTTGCTAGCGGAATTGATGCTAAACTGAATTTATCTGAAATTTAGTCATTGCTGGGTCATTTTCATCAAAATCGGCCAACGCTGTCAAACGTTATGAAGAGTTTCCTGTTGTGTTTTTATGTACTTTAAGGAGGTACGCATATACATACAGCTGTACATATATATGTTACAGCGTAACTGTCAAATCAGTGAGATTATAATCTCGCTAAAATTTTCAGCGAAATTGTAAAACTGCTAACTCGACCAGCGAGATTACAATTTTGCTGAAATTTCCAGCGACATCACAATCAATAAAAAAGTTTGACAGTTACGCTGAAATTTTCAAAGACCTCTGTATCTATTAATATGATTTTTGTAAAGGCTCTAGATTTATTGCAAGGGGTTTGTGATTGCAGAGGAAACCATGCAGAGAGTTAAGTGTGCTATTCCATAATCCTATTCACCCATTCATATTAATCCCTGAGTCCTGAGCTCTTCTTCTTAAAGGTACTTTTGTACACGTGAGCTTTTCAATTCCGGATTAAGAAGAAACAAAAGAATTAATCAATTTCATCTCGGCCCCCATGACCGGTAGCGGAATGGGTCCTCTTAATAACGTCAAAAGTATTTTCCAAAGCAACAAAATAAACCGTTTGCTCGTCCGGAGATGACTTTTCCTGATCACCTTTTGAACGTCGCCACATATCAGCGCATCATAGTTCCGTAACAAATGGTGTTGTTGCTGTGACTTTGAACTTGATTGTTTTGCCTCTAGAATGTTGCTTAATGATGTCACTAAAGCATTGTCAATTAACGCCAATAAGCTCCCTTGAACAAAAGAACAAATAATCTCCGATGACCATTGTCATTAGCAGCACAGAGGACACGAAATGCAGGAGTCCAAATTTCAGCGTAACTGTCAAACTTTTCGACCAAAAAAACCAGATAGATTGTAATCTCGCTTTAAATTTCAGCGAAATTGTAATCTCGCTGGTCGAGTTAGCGTTTTTACAATTTCGCTGAAAATTTTAGCGAGATTACAATCTCGCTGATTTGACAGTTACGCGGTAACATATATACGTACTTACATATCACGGATTTCGCTTTCAGATTTTCCAGAAGTTCTAGAGTTTTAAAGCTTGTCATTCAACCATATTAATTAATTAGATAGCCTAATACTCAATTATACAACTAAATGTTTAGGCATATTTTTCATTTACGTAGTAAGATTATTACAGTATATCACAGTATATTTGATAAAATCTACGAAACGGATAGAAAATTGAGGAAAAAATAAGTCCCTTTAATATGAATAAGAAGGAAATATGCAACAATATCACCGTCATTATTCAGTTAGTGTGTCGGTCATAGAACTTCCAGGGTCTGATTCTAGTATAATCGCGTGGAGACTAGTGCTTCGTGTGTGAATCCCGAATTCTGTCACTCTGGAGTTTATAGCAAATAAGCTAGCCGATTATTACAACTGAAAGGTACATTATAGCTACATACGCAGTGTGCTGCTCATATTCAACATTGAAGAATACGTTATGGCTACACACATGCCCAGGACAACAAATTTAAATGTGCATTACCAATGGTGATTTTAATTTATAATCTAGAATTGTGCAACATAATTAATTTATAACAGACAGTGTGTTGTCATATTTTGGTCTCGGGGCGAAAACGCTTTTGAAATTTTTGTCCTTCGTTAAGCAATTTGGTGAAAAAATTTTTGGCAAAAAGATAAATAAATACATTTTTAATAGTCAAATGGCATCCCTTCAACCCCAAATAGCCATCTACATTTTTTGTATTTTTACACTATTTTTATGTTCTTAAGCTATCAGAAATTAACACAATAGTAAGTGAAATAAAACAGAGTTTCTTTGAGCATATTTTTGAGCCTAAACATAGGCTTTTCCATTCTGTGCCAGCATAACAGGTATATACTCTATACTATATAAATCTATATTATAATTTTCTAAAATATGGAAGTGTTTCTTTCTGTAGGTCTTGAAAAAATATTGCCAGGTAAATGACATGATAAGTTCTAGTGTATCTATAGATATCGGGTTCATAATTAATACCTTTAAATTTTAAATAGTCCGGTTGGTTGACAGACCTTATACTCGTGCCCGAATCCAATACACAAAACCCCATGCTGTCTCACTAGAACTGTCCGAAAAAATTTCGCCCTTAGTAAGACATTTATTTTGTCTATTTCAAACACACCAGGTTTTGTCACGAATAAAACGTTGGGCAATGTATCTTATTTCTTATGTATAACGCAGCGATACATTGTTTTAAAGGTCTTTAAAACATCGCTTCATCGGTTTGACTATATACTATTTGAGATCTTCTTAAACGAACAAAATCGATCATATCTTTAATCGCATATACTATGCTGAACTAACAGAAAGGTTGTTGATTCTAATCGAATATTCTGCTTTCATTCCTTGCAAAATTATAGAAACATGTGTACAAAGTAAAAGTAAATTTTAAGTAAGGGGTTTTACCCTCTCTTTCTATTGTACTAAACATGATTAATTAGAACAAGTTTCAACGCCACGGTAGTGATGATTCTGTCTCACGAAGACTACGTTTAATAGCGAATACTTCTTGCGACTACTTGCCAAGTCTCCCAAAATCCACTCTTGTCACAGTAACATTGCGCTTTTTTGTAAGGGTATCAAAACATATGATATTTTTTAGACAAAATAAGCATAAATATAAATTTTATAGATAATGTTGTAATACGTCATCACAGGTATTACTTGGTTAACAATCGCTGCGGTATGTATGAATCGTTCCCTTACTGAGCCCGCAGATGCTTTAATACTTTTATCAGACGCGGTTGGGCAAGATACTAGTGCTTATAGTTTAGAAATCATTAGTAACACCAGTAGATATATTGTCATAGATTTGGGCACAGTAATTTTAACTAATTATATTTTCATGAAAAATCTGTAATTTATTGACGGTTTCCGAAAAACGTCAGCATAAAAAAACTAACGACGCTTAAGTATAGTTACATAAACATAAACTTGTGGCTAAACGTAGTTAAATACGTTCTTTTTCGGATGGCAGTTACTTCCTTAGATACTCTTCTCAGGCATAACTTTCGTGAAATTCTTCATTAGCTTCTATATTTAAATGGGAACTTGTTTATATTAAGGATAAATACCGTGTGTAATTTGCTTAAGTAAAATAAAGTACATTTGAGGAGCTCAATTCAGTTTATAACTCGCAGTTGAGAATATGAGTAATGGCACTTTGTATGATATGGCGTTGTT
Source organism: Protula sp. h YS-2021 (assembly GCA_949752745.1). NCBI lineage: Eukaryota > Metazoa > Annelida > Polychaeta > Sabellida > Serpulidae > Protula > Protula sp. h YS-2021. Next base: position 64,464,034 of record OX457028.1, on the reverse strand, counting down.
TTCGATTAAAATTCATTTCAGTACAGTACAATGTTTCTATGTCCAATGCATAAGAGTTATGTATTGGTGTTATGCCGTATCGAATTTAGGGATGGTTAAGTTTGATTTTTAGACTGAGGTTTAATTATGATTCATGCTCGTTCAAAAAGGTTAATTATGCCTGAGGAGGCGGTTACATAATAGGATTAGAAGGCCAATGGCCTAAACATGAGAAAGACTGATGCTATTTAAATTATATTGAAACATGAAAGAATAACCTTCCATCTTTTGCTTTGCTTAATTTTAAGTACACTATTTTACCTTCACTTATTTCTAGTTTATAGCTCTCTGTTAGTTTATCAGCTTGTGTCGTCCTGTTGACATAAAACATTGAAATATTTGCATTTCTGGTTTTAAATCAGAAGTGGAGTCTACGGGAGAAATGCCATATTGTTATTTGAAATACAAATACTTTCCGCTTCAAAGTACTTGTTAAATAAGGTAAAATACATGATATGTACTATAAATTACTCTGGGGTGAATATTTATGTGGTAATTTACATTGTCCAGCTTATTCAAATTGGGGTTCGAGAAGCACGAATGGGGCTAACATACTCCAGCAGAATTTCATTAGCATCAAATGTGAGGGTTGCTCCAGGACGACCGCTTTTGTAAGGTGTAAGAATACCTTTAGCCGTATATTAGTTCATTTTTCGCGATGCCCAGCTTCATTTGCTGTTTTCCCAGTGTCTATTTAATATTATTTGTGAAAGCTGCTTTAGAGTTATTTGATTTTTTAGTATTTGTACATTACAATTACAATAAAACATTGAGGGATAAAACGCATCAACCAATAATTATTGATTTGTCACAATGTCTATTCATAAATTTACATTATTTGATAATAAAAAACGTCATCTTAAATTTATGCATGGGAATAATCGAAATCACCTTTTCAATCGGAAATAGATTTTGTGAGTTCTTCTGCATTAATAAAACTTGCGGTGTGTCGACTAATAATTTGAAAATATTCAAATAGCTTAATTTCTGTTGGCATTTAACTGTATTTCTAATATGGAAAATGTTGAAATGTAAAAGTTTTGGTATGAAATGTGTTTTTGTAGTTCATCTATACACCACTTTCTCAAAGAGCCGAGGTAATTCGATGTTACTTATATATAAAGCAACACGTTAAATCAAACGGAATCTATTATTGAGTATAAAATCTTTGCATTACAGCACATTCTTCTGGGCTGCAAAGGACCGATTTCTCTTCGTTTCCTGTGCCTGTTCTCTATACCGCCATGATAGCCGCGATTTCTGTTTTTATTTTTTGCTCTCTATACCGCCACACTGATGGCGTTTCCTATTTCTCCTCTCTGTACCGCCACACTGGCGGTGTTTCCTGTTCCTCCTAGCTAAACCGCCACGCTAACGGTGTTTCCTCGCTCCGCTGTTGCGATCGTTCCTGGTATATTTGGCCAAGTGTGAAGTATAGCTTAGTAAGCCTAATCACACTCCCGTGCTTCTCGATAAACTGGTAGGTTTAGATCAGCAAAGGCACGAATTACTATTGGTCAGGTCTGGGATATCCAGACAATTTAACTCAACTTAGATAACTTTGCGTATTAATGCAACTGACACATACATATATATCGGAGTCAAATAGCTTTCAATTAATGCGTCGTGCAAATGATAGACAGATGAATATTACGGATAAATAATAGATATTTCACCGTTCATCTCAGTTGAACTGGATGTTAAAAGACCGGTTTCGCTTTGGGAAAGAAGGCTGTGGGATGGTACTGCACTCAAGTTCACATCCAAATCGAATTTTACTTTATTTCTCTCAGAAAACAATCCTTGAATCTTTGCCTCATTCTTTTAATGTCTGGATTATTAAACATCTCATAAACTTTGATTGATTGCTGTGTAAACTAATCTATATCGATGCCTTAACACAACGACTGAACATCGCATCACCTTCAAGTAAACAAACAGTGCACTAACCAAAAGACGGAGTGATGACTGGATTGTACGCTAGAACTCAGAAAACAAGACCATTAGTGAACTCATTAACGAAACTGGTTATCTAAGGGATGATTGTAATTGCATTTTTGGAAAATAGATGTTTCTCAGTTGCGGATCACCCTAATAAAACGTTTTATAAATTTAAATCTAAATATTTCCAGACATTAGTGCAGTGATTGCAACAGGCCGACTTTTGTATTGTAATGGACTGTTAGTTATATTTGGTTTTAAGATATACATGCCAAGCAATAAATATTCATTAATCTTTACCTATGAAAGCGACACCGGAATCGAATGAGGCCCACAAAGCAGTCTGTCAATTTAAGTTAATAAGTGTATACGTAGCTCACAAAACATGCTAATTTTCCTACACAACCCCATTATAAGTTAGTTGTCGCTTCTCAGTTCTGATAACAGAATATGATGAGTTTAATCTTTTAAAATGTGAGAGTAAAATTTTCTGATTTTACGCGATGCTTTTGTAAAGTTTATATTGATATAAGAATTTTACTTTATCAATATTTGTTAAAAGATCGTTTTTTGTTTGCATTTGAATATCCAAGATATGGAGGGGTGGGGGAGGGGTGGGGGCGGTATGTTTGCATTATTACCCATCCTTTTACCGTTCAATGGGCGTTCTATATAAAAATTGGACTTGCTGCCTGACACTCCTACTCCGGATCGGCAATTTTATGTGGTTAATTAGTTATAGCAACTTTTAACATTTAATGCTATTTTTTGCATCAAAATATAATTATTAAAGATCAATATATCGAAGTAGATGTCATTAATTTATATTTTGCTATCAGTTATTGAATTTCAGATGGCAAGAATTTATTTTTGAGACAAAAAAGTCAATTCTAAAAACTTAAAAATCTTAATTGAGTCATACAGTCATATAAATTTTATCGAATCGTCAATTAAATGCTAAAAACGAAAAATTAAATTATTGATATCAATAAAAATAACAGAAAAATTTTTGAGCTCAACAATTGCTTCTGTGCCGTTCTATTTTGTGCAGTAAAAATACATATACATAATCTTTCTTTTAAATTTTTACTGCACAAAACAGAACGGCACAGAAGCAATTATATATATATATAATTCTGAAATGATGTTATCTAAAATAAATTCTTAATACCAAAACAAAATTATTGAGCTTAAAATTGAAATTTTGCTGTCGAATATTTCATTTTTATTTTATCATTCCTAAAACTTAATTTTAGATATCATTTTTAATATCAATAACTATGTTTTGACAGCTGTAAATATTTATTTATATCAAGGATTACTTTTTCAGATCAATAATACAATTAGTAACTTCAAAAACATGATCACAACAGCAAAAATTAATTCTTGATATAAAAAAATCAAACATTTTTGTTGATATAAATAATTGCCTACTAAATGTGAACATGGCATTCCATGGCCTTCAAAAGTAATGTTTTTTAAGATATTTCAGTTTGAAAAACAACCTTGGTTTGCGATTTAAATGGCGAGTTTGTGCAGAACTGCATAATCGAAAAAAAAAAAGAAAAAAAAAACACTCATAGTACTATGCAGCCGTGCAACTGGTACGTTGTGCTGAACACATGCAGAAAATATCCCTGCTGTAAAGAACGTCTAAAGCTGAACGAGAGAATGTCTGTGCCCACTGTATCGGTAGAATCCACTGTCTGATTCTACAGTTTCAATACCATGCAAATTTCTATTTGAACTCATGGGAAAACGATTGATATCTATGCCATACTGTGATCGCAAATGCTCACGACATCTTTCAATGTATTGGGTGAAAAGTGACACGACGAGATTCCTCTATCCGGGATACCCATCGGAGGGGGGGGGGGGCATAGATCGAGGAGTTGAGAGTTTTTGCAAGAACTGTACCTCTATCTTCACTCATCAGGAGCGTGCAGATCTATGACGTTACGGGCAAAGATAGATATGGATCGAATATATATACAGTATATATATATGTGTGTGTTTGTCTTTGTGTGTAAATCTTCATATGTCATCTCAATCAAGACATTTTATTTGCTAAGATACCTCTTATTAACCTATTTTTGATCGATGTAACATTTCTCTAAAGTAATTCGATTTTTATGTTTTCCATGCGTATACGTACTTTATGAAAGCCCTTAGAGATATCTTAAATTCATTGAGATCTATTAAAAACTTACGTATATATCGCACTGTTGTTGACACATTCTGCTTTATGCCATTAAAGTTCCAGGTAATCTATACATTCAGGTTTTTAATTCCATTGAAGCTCAATCGTTAACACAGTCGCCATTTGTCAATCAGATCAATTTATACGAACCTTGCTTTACCATACATTGCCATATCTTTGTGGGCGTGGTTTCGGTGCATAAATACATTATACACATCATCATGTCTTGACGAACTTCTTTTTTTTTTTACTTTTGAATGTTCCAGTTTAGAATTCAAAAGGAAAATTGAATCAAATTAGTGATATATTCTGTTCAGAACATAAAAACAAAATAGGTAAGCATCTTCTTTTGTATTTTAAATCGAGCAGTTTTTCCGAAATTAGGGCTCAGATTTTATAAGAAATTCTTCTAGCAAAAATTAAAATCATTCTAAAAATTAGAAACCATAGATAAATTGTAATAATAAAGTCGGTCTTATTTTTCATCCTAATTAAACACAATGCGATTTAGTGCTTAAAAACTTTGACTCGGACAGAACTTTCTTTTTCTTTTATTTTTTCTTTTTAATTTTTGAATATTTCGTTGACTGAACTTTATCCAAAAATCATGTTGCGCTTTTCTTTTTGCAAAAGTATAGTTAAATTCTTTAATAAATTGTCTTCTTATAGTTTTAACTATTTGTTACTTTTCCTCAAGTGTTTCTGTAAAGGCAATGTGCAAAAGTTGTAAGGGCAACACATTAACTTTTAATTCTTTACAGCAAGCCAACAGGGCAGTTTCTCCTTTGTTTTACTTGCACTTATTTAGATCAAATGTCCCCCTCCCTGCACCACTCCACAAACTTCTTACGTGGGTTATTTTGATGTTTTGTATAAAAATAAACCATATTAGACTTGAAAAGTGACATTTTCAGTATGCTCTTGTATTATGTTATATGTATTATTCTTTTTTGTTTATAAATCGGTTGACACTGCAATTTGTGTTGAAAAGTGTGTTATGTTATTAAGTAGATTTAAGTTATTAAAAAGAAATGGGCAATTATTACGCTCCTGTAAATGAGTAGTCATTTGCACGGGCGATTGTTTGCGTGTAACACCGGCCTGAGCACTCCTTTGTGTCATTTGTGATCTTAGTGACCAAACTGGGGCATGAGAAAGAACGTTACGTTTTCCCTGCCTCAAATTAGCTTAGCACTGAACTGCTTTTATACCTATACAGCGGAATCCATGGATAAGACCACCCCGCAAATAGGACCCGCCCCCTCCTGAGGAACTCAGCAAATAGGACAACCAGGAAAATCGGACCATTTTAGTTCGGTCCCAATACTGGTCCTGATTCAACCGTACTTCATTAAAAAAAGTTATTTGTTAAAATGTTTTTTGTTATTTGCTTAAATAATATGGAATACACCTCCGATTAATAACCATTGAAGTATATATTTTTTCTTTGTTCTAGCCTGGTTGATTTATGATAGATCTTTTGAGCAGAAAAATGCGTGGACTAATACTCGCTCTAGTTCTTATCCTGCGTGTAGCATCTGCGCCGGTGAGCGCCTGTATGGGTGAGTCTTAACAAAACCCCTGTGATCTTCTGTAGACGTTAAACGGGAGTATTACGTGAACTGTCAGTTGAGGCTACAGATGTTCGTGACCTAAAAATTGTCAGACCACCCCCTCTCTAAACTTTTTCCCCAGTGAACATGCGACGTTGCATAGATGTCGGAATGAAACGTCGAGATTTGGTTGTATATAAAAATCAAAATAAAGTTTTTCTTCCGACTTAGGCCGCCCATCCATGAAAGTACCCCCGTCAACTTTTATATACAACACAATCCCAGCCAACCTTGCGATAAAGACATTGGATAAACACTGCGATTTGGTCGAAAAAAAATACAATTCACTGCAACTTTATAGAAAGGATGGAAATAAGTGGATAGACTTGTCCGCCTCAAACAGACGCTGGGTATACGTCGCAGGGTTTACTGGGCATTTTGATGCACTTCTAAAGTAAACCCCATATATACAGCTCATATCCAATCAAATCAAATTTTTTTAGATATTAATGAGCAAACTGCATTGAGTAAATTGGAATGATAGGGAAACCCCGGAATAGTAACACTCAAATAATGGGACCGTCTAACAAAGGGGTTGTTAGCAGCTGGTATCATTGACAACTCGTACTGCTAGGGGTCTGTACTATTTCTTGGATGAATCATAACCCCGTTAGTCAACACGGATGAATCATAACCCCATTAGTCAACATGGTTTCGATATGTTTAATTATTTATGTCACATTAAGTGGAAAAAGTATGTGAAATAAATAGCTTAAAAATCGAAATAATAGGTATCAATTGACCAATGAGTGTCATGGTTCGTCTAAAAATGATACGAGTCGTCCGAAGTGGTACGAGTTCCGTTAGAATCAGAAGAACCCCAGGACCAGCTCTGCGATTGGACAACGAAAGCCCCCACTGGGGACTGGCCGACGAAGGGGTAGGGAGTAGGAAGTTGATAAGAGATATATTTACATGTTTGACAGTGGTAGAAATAATTGACCGTACGCACGTCTGAACGTGTAACATCTGATTAGCCGGAACACGTTAAAATAGCAGAATTTTGAACGATTGTATTTGTGTTTTCAGTAGGAGAGGTGCTGTATTGTCGTGACTGCCCCAACAGAACTGGTCCAAATTCGAAAACTACATGCATCAATTCAAATGCTTGGACAATGTGTGTAGGACCAAGCGTAAGTTTCTCTTTTCGAAGCTGACAAGTTTATGGGCGGCCCCTGAGAATGATCAAACTTAATACACAAGTACCAAAATGGCCAAATAAATTTTAAATATCGTGTTTTAGAATTAGGCAGATGAAATATTTATTAACCAAATTTATTCCTCAGTTGCAACTTTCTAACTCAATATATTCTTACAAACTCGATACTAAACACAAAAATGACACATGTTTAGCGCGATAATACAAGTTTCTTGGGTATTAACATCTCAACGATAAATCCCCATTATATCTGTTGCACTAAAATGAATTCTGTTTGCAGCCTACTTGTCAGATAAAGAGTGTGCTCTCCCTGTGGGGAGGCCAGATATCCTATTCTTCCGAATGTGTGGCTGATCGTCAGACTTCGTCCTGTCCTGTTGGAAACGACATTAAAGAGAGATTAGATTTCGGAACAGCATCGAAAATACAGAATATCTGCACCGATACATGGTGTAGAGCAACCAACCTTCCCTCGCCATCCCCATCACCATCCCCATCCCCATCACCCTCGCCATCCCCATCCCCATCACCCTCGCCTTCCCCATCCCCATCACCTTCACCATCCCCATCGCCATCGCCATCCCCATCCCCCTCGCCATCTCCATCCCCATCACCCTCGCCTTCCCCCTCACCATCACCCTCACCATCCCCATCACCCTCACCAAGCCCCAGTCCATCGCCCTCACCCTCTCCAAGCCCCAGTCCATCACCATCACCATCACCCTCACCATCTCCATCACCCTCACCATCACCCTCACCATCCCCTTCACCCTCACCAAGCCCCAGTCCATCACCCTCACCTAGCCCCAGTCCATCACCCTCACCATCCCCATCACCCTCACCAAGCCCGAGTCCATCCCCATCACCCTCACCAAGCCCGAGTCCATCCCCTTCACCCTCACCGAGCCCCAGTCCATCACCCTCACCTAGCCCAAGTCCATCACCCTCATCATCCCCATCACCCTCACCAAGCCCGAGTCCATCCCCATCACATTCACCAAGCCCCAGTCCATCACCCTCACCCTCACCATCTCCATCACCCTCACCGTCCCCATCACCCTCACCATCACCATCTCCATCACCCTCACCTAGCCCCAGTCCATCACCCTCACCTTCACCATCTCCATCACCCTCACCTAGCCCCAGTCCATCACCCTCACCCTCACCATCCCCATCACCCTCACCATCTCCATCACCCTCACCTAGCCCCAGTCCATCACCCTCACCATCCCCATCACCCTCACCAAGCCCGAGTCCATCCCCATCACCCTCACCTAGCCCCAGTCCATCACCCTCACCGACACCATCTCCATCACCCTCACCTAGCCCCAGTCCATCACCCTCACCATCCCCATCACCCTCACCAAGCCCGAGTCCATCCCCATCACCCTCACCAAGCCCCAGTCCGTCACCCTCACCTAGCCCCAGTCCATCACCCTCACCATCCCCATCACCCTCACCAAGCCCCAGTCCATCACCCTCACCATCCCCATCACCCTCGCCGTCCCCATCACCCTCACCTAGCCCCAGTCCATCACCCTCACCATCTCCATCCCCCTCACTAAGTCCCAGTCCATCACCCTCACCATCTCCATCCCCTTCTCCAAGCCCATCAACTTTGCCTCCCGTTCAGCCAGAAGGTAAAACATTATGCATTTTTCTATTCATATGATGTGCGTGTCCAATGTGAGAATTAAAAACTTTATATATATTTTTTGCGACTTTTAAATTATCTAGACTTATTTAATGATAATTAATATTCAATAGACAAACTTATTTAAACTGTTTAGCATCCGTACTCTTAACTTATGAATCTGCCCCGTCCCCACCCCCAACCCTCGCCAATGGATGCTACAATAGCCAGGCGTATTTTTTTGTATAGTTTGTAGTGCGGATGACTTCGTCGTATACGACTTCAACAACTCGGATAGCGGGCTGTTCCGTATATCCATCGATGGTCCTTCAGACACACTTAATGCCAAAGCTCTGCTGCAGGGATCGATGGCAGCTCCAGAATTCACTACTCTCGTGTATAACAAGAGCGGAGCTGACGTAGTGATTACGTTTACGCCATTGACAGATATCATAAACGTGACGTTGACGACGCTCTTAGCAACGAACCTCACCGTCGCGATATACGGTGAAAATGGCCAAATAATTTTTGAATACACGGTAAGGACTATATATATATATGTATATATATATTTGTGTGTGTGTGTGTGTGTGTGTGTGTGTTTTCTTTTGCAAAATATTGCTTTTATTAAGAAAAAGTGTGCATTTTTCTGTTGAAAAGTCTCATAATGCTCATAATGGGCCTTTTATTTACCTATGTGCACTTTTGACACTCCTATTTCAACTATTTTATTTCTGAATTCATTCACACCTAATGCTACAGTATATTCTTATCCTATCTGGCTTCACTCACTTTCTGCAAAAATTATGCAATGAATTTTTTAAATGAACGGAAGAAACCACTGGCAAAGAAACTGCGCACAATTTTTTTTCAAAGGGTGCATTATTAAACGGCCCAGAAATTCACTAAGAATAACTAGGGGTGCTCTTGGGACTTCAAACCAGTCATTGCGGATTAATTTAAAAGAATCACAATGGTGGATTCAAGACAATAGGCGTATTGAAATTAGATTATAATATGATTTTTGTTTTCAACTGCAGACTCATATATATGATGAACATAACGAGACGGTAACAACATTTTCTGACGCGCAAGGTTTTATCAAAGATGCTGTCACTATGAGGATCAGTTTCGGATATCCAGACCAATCCGACATAAATGTTAAAGATCTATCTTTTGCCGTGTGTAGCAAAGGTTTGTTTTAAACATGCGTTTACATGATATATATATATATATATATATATATATATATATATATATATATATATATATATATATATATATATATATATATATATATATATATATATATATATATATATATATATATATATATATAGGGATTTACGGGACGCGGATTTACGCGTCAATGTCGCAAATAAATTGGCCCGGGACGCAAAAAAAATTTGGGCTTGCGTCCCCTGGGACGCATAAAAATATGTCTTCACACGTGCATTATTACTGAAAAAAACTATCTACAGTTTAAGCACTTTGTACGGTCCTACAAAACCACGCTGACTTTTGAGCCTTTGCAGGGCTCGAAGTTAACCTTTTTTACCAAATTTCTTCGGGCCCGGCCAAAAATCCTGGGGCTCGGATAGATATAGGCTATATATTAGGAAAATGACGATACTGCCATAAATGTAATTTATTTCTCTTAACTATTCGTACACATACCGGAAATACAAAGTCTTCACTTTGTCTTTTTATTGTTGTTATTGTATTCTGACTCCGAGTTCTTTCCACACCCCTATTTCCTCTTCCGTTAAAATCGTTTTTTTGGACGATTAACATAGACCTTTCCAAAAAAATCGTGGGGCAGGCCGGGCCCCAAGTCTCGAAAATCGTGGGGTCCGGACAGAAATTATGGGGCCTCGGGCCCCAGCTAATTTTGAACACCGCTTTTGCAAAAATGCTCATTAACGTTTCCAGGGTCGCGTTGGCGGGGTTTTTGACCACTTTGTGGGCATTTTTTGCGAAATGACTCACTTTTTCGGAACCCACCGAGTTTTTCTGGACCCAACTGAGTCACACTTTCCTTTTTTGACTCACTTTCTTGAGAACCCAGTGCGAACCCTGGTTTCCATATTCAATTCGTTGCTGTGCAAACTGGTTATACCGGTTTCGTTTGTTCCATGTGAAAGAAGATTTTTGGTTTAAAACGCAATAGAAACAGGAACAGACTAAACCCTGAGCGGTTGAACCGTTCATTAATGTTCATAAACTGAAAGGACCAGCCATAGAATTTGATTTTCCTGACGCTGCCAGATTGTTTGACAATATGAAAAGCCGGCCTTGTTAGATGAGAATTCATTGCTTTTAGAATTTTATGGGTTTGGTTGGGGGACGCAAAAAAATTATGGGGGACGCAAAAATATGAAAGCGTGGCGTCCCTGGGAAGCAAAGATTTTGGAGTTGAGGTAAAATCCTGTATATATATATATATATATATATATATATATATATATATATATATATATATATATATATATATATATATATATATATATATATATATATATATATATATATATATATATACATACATATATATATATATATATATATATATATATATATATATATATATATATATATATATATATATATATATATATAGATATATATATATATATATATATATGCTATTTGACACTTACAAATAGCACAGCAGTGAGCCATTTTTGCTTTCGGATTAAAAACCCGCAAAACAAATCAGTGTCGAAAACAGGGGGGGGGGGGGGGGTGTTTTTGCTAACTAAATTCGTGTTCTCGAAAAACAAGTTTGACAGGCAAATTCGTTACGTCGAGTGATTTTTGCAGTGGAAAACCGGTGTCCGCCACAGCATATATCAGTGTAAATAATATATTATTTTTTTTCTTTAGGTTGTTCGGACATAAATAGGTATGCATTAAATTCTCTTAATGTGCACGAGCTGTTTGAGATCTCGATAGATGGGCCGTCACTCGCTCAACCTGGTATAGTACCAGAACACATGCTGGCAACTGCCGCCATTATGACGTCATCCGTCGAGTTACGTGGCAACGAAACAACGGAGGACATCGTTGTGGTCGATATGAATTCGCCATTTAAAGTGATGACGGTGACAGTGACGACAGTCAAGGCACTAGGCGTCATCGTCAAAATGTTTGATGATAAAAATAAACTGCTTTTCAATGACGTGGTAAGTAAAAGAAAGGGAAATTTAAATGTCACGTGACGTAGGTAGATGCTGTAATATAATATAATATGAATATATGTTACGTGGAGAAATCTGAACATTTTATGATTAATTTAAAATAATCATAAAAATTTTGAAACCGTTATGCAGAAACGTTAAACAGAAGTTCAAATATTCAGATGTTATGCGTCCATTGTCTGCACGCTACCCACTGAATAAAAAGAGAAAAAAGCTGTCCCGTGATCGCAAACCTTTCATTTGTTGCACAGAATGTCATTGTTGATGCCAACACAGCTGAGCAGACGACATTTGACATCCGGAGGGGGATACCGGATGTGTCTAAGATTTCGATCGAGTTCTTTTATCCCTTAAGCGGGGAAATTGAAGTAATGGATATCGAAGTAATCATTTGCCAAGGTAAGTAATGTTGAGTGAGTTGTTGATGCTTTTCGTTCGACTCATCACACACATCTCTAGTTGCTGCGATGTTTCTACCAATATGGTCCTTACACATTTCGTCCTTAAACGTTTCATTTCAAAAGGCAAAAATGGAAAATTGGAAGTCAGCTGATTTTCGATTTTTAATTTGCAAAAAAAGAAACATAGCAATTTCAAATTTCTATATTTCGTCCAAAATGGAAAATGAAAAATTGGATGGCTCTGGATTTCGATGTGACGTCATTATTGCAGTATTATTAAACGTTATCAAGTAAACCGCACTATACCTAACATACGAAGAAAGTCGTATCGCGATGCTGGTACGACATGACAGCATGACGTCGAAATGCGCAAACGTATCAATAAAATACGCCACTTTTTTGCTTAGATGAAAGGTTATTTTCAGAACCAGCCTAAATTTTGTGTCCCCTTTCGATATCACTAGAAAGCTTTTGTCTTCTGCAAGCACATGCTGTAGCTTTCTTGTAATTTCCACTCCAACCCGAAAGAGAACCCTCCTCCCCACCCCTCCCTCTACCTCTGCCTCCTCTCCTCACCCCTCTTTCTACCTCTGCCTCCTCCCCTCACCCCTCTGCCGCTGCCTTCTTCTCTCACCCCGCCCCCTACCTCTCCCTCCACCACTGCCTTCTCCCCTCACCACTCACCCTCTCCCCATCCTCCCTCTACCACTGCCTCCTCCCCTTACCCCTCTGCTACTGCCTCCTCCCCTCACCCCGCCCCTACCCCTCCCTCCACCACTGCCTTCTCCCCTCACCACTCACCCTCTCCCCACCCTCCCTCTACCACTGCCTCCTCCCCTCACCCCTCTGCCACTACCTCCTCCCCTCACCCCTCTCCCCACTCCTCCCTCTACCACTGCCTGCTGTCCCCACCCCTCTCTCTACTTCTGCCTCCTCCCCTCACCCCTCTGCCACTGCCTCCTCCCCTCACCCCGCTCTCCACCCCTGCCCCTATATCTACCTCCTCCCCTCACCCCTCTCCCCACCCCTTCCTCTGCCACTGCCTCCTCCCCTCACCCCTCTTCCACTGCCTCCTCCCCTCACCCCTCTCCCCACCCCTTACTCTGCCACTGCCTCCTCCCCCCCACCCCTCTGCCACTGCCTCCTCCCCTCACCCCTCTGCCACTGCCTCCTCCCCTCACCCCGCACTCCACCCCTCCCCCTATAACTGCCTCCTCCCCTCAACCCCCTCCCTATTCCTCGAAGAACACAAACTCAAATGGTGTAGTATTTATACATTTGCGATCATTTGCACAAGACTTTACCAGAAAATTATTCACAATTGGGGTCACTTTGTCTCTTCTTCCCAATAGCTATCAAGTTGAAGCTCACATAATGCAAAATTTGATGAGTTGATGTAACTTTTTTTTTAAATTTCAAGTTTGAATACATTGCTTTGAAAAAGGACTGGGACAGGTCAACTAAATGTTGATTTCATTGTGATTTTCTCTCGCACTCCTTGTTGTTCACTGCTGGGTAAAAATTAATTCGAGGTTAGTTTCGGCGTGGCTAAAAGCTCTTGTGGGGTCGATAACCGGGAGGGGCACTTGGAATATTATGTTACCATGCGTGTCAAAAAAAAAATAAATAAAACCACGGTCCGCATGCAGTGCCAATTAGAGCTGAAACGGATCCTGAGAACAGTACACGTGTACACGAGGGCTTAGGATCCGTGTACACGGAACTACACGGACAATATAACACATAAAACTACGGTTACTAAACAAAGGCAGGTGTAGGAAAAAATGGCACCGCCAAAAATGGCACTGGAAAAAATTGCACCGGACAGAAATGACACTTTTATTTTCCATCACATGTAGATTAAATCCTGAATAAAAAAATAGAATTTCAGTTAAAAAAAGAATCATTTCATATAACAATGACCAATTTTTAAAAGTTATACAAACAACTCGATACACATTTACGTTAGCACGTGATGAATTTTTAAGTAAATATGTAATAGTATTAGGAAATGTGTAATAGTATTCTTCACTGGGGTTCCTTTATGGTCCTTTAGCCTTACCCCGAACGTTTCCCGGACGTATCCGCAGGGTTCCTTTCTCCTTAACTCTGGACATTTCTTTGATATACTTATATAAACGCATGACTATCGCAGTGTTTTACTCAGAAATGCTAAAATTTTATGGTGAACAGTTAAAATGGAAATAATTAAATGAAAATTGAAATTATATAAATCGTACGCAGTATACTTGAAGAGAACATTTTTATCTAAACTATGGACCTTGCAATAAATAAATGATAAATGAAAATTGAGTGAAATTTAATTTACAATTTTATGTAAAATATGTAAAAGGCAAGACTTTTCTATTGTTAAAGTATGAAGTGAAGTGAATAAAATATTAGAAAATGTTAGAAACAAAGGTGCCATTTTTTATTGTTTCAAAAGTGCCATTTTTTCCGGACTCCACAAAGGCAGCGTATGCAGTAAAATGTTTATGCTGAATCACTAATGAATGTTTTTTGTTAGTTGTCTTTTCAAAGAATTCCCAAACCCAAGAACTTTTTTTTTTTTGCCATGTTTCTTTTTGAAATTTGATGCAATGCTAAATACACGAGTACACTGAAGATACCGTGTCCATAGCGTGCACCGTGTAATTATAATGCACGATGTGAAAGACAGTGCGTCGGATCAATAAGTACACGGGGAGGGGCGTGCTGTTATGATACAGCGCCACAGTCACAGAGCATCAAATTGGTTTCGTTTCGCTCAGAGCTAATGAAACAGTTCGTGTATCGTGTAGTGGGTTTTGGATCCGTGTAATGGCCAGACACTACACGGTACCGTGTACACGAGGATCCGCTTTCAGCTCTAGTACCAATTTCATTAAAAAGCGGGCTATTTTTTCATCCAGCACTCCAGTTTCCTGTAAAAAGGAGGTTATATCGGAATTCCACCCCGCATTTGGTTAAAAAAGGGGTCTTTTTTCAAAAATAGCTCTTCGCATTTAGGGATTGTTTTAAAAAGTAATGTACACCAGTTGGTACGTGAGTGGCCCCCTACCCCTGGGGTCAATAACGAAACAACTGGTATTTTAATAGCACTTTTTTAAATGCAAAAATCATTAGCAAATGTTTGGTTTAAAGTCACTGGGCAGCAAACACTGTGCTTCTCAAATATTTTTCAAATAAAAAAAGTCGATTACACAAGAGTCTGATTGTTTGTTCTTGTCCAGAGCTCTTCAACAGTGTTGTCTTTGCATAATGCCCTAACCAAACCTTTTACCACGATTAGTAATATTTATCTTCGCCAAAAATCTACGAAAACAACTAATATTTGACAGTATAAAATGAATAAAACATAAGAATTGTAATTGTAATTCAAATTAGAAAATTTTCTCAGAACATTAAACAACTATATTTCTCTGTATTTGTATTAGTTGAAAGCAGCACATTAATAATTTCTTACTTGCTATTGGCCCCTATATGGAGGTAAGTAATTATAACTTTTGAGTGAAATTTTTTTTAGCGAATTTGAAGCTAGTTTTGTGAAAGTGTGTATTTTTGCACTGGTTATGATTATGTTGACACCGTGTAAGCGTGTATATTTGTACTGATTGTGATCATGTTGACACTGTGTAAGCATGTATATTTGTACTGTTTATGATCGTGTTGGCATTGCGTAAACGGGTATATCTGTACTGCTTGTGTTCATGTTGACATGGTGCATAGTTGTAGTGATTGTGTAAGCATGCTAACATTTTGTAAGCATGTATATTTATACTGATTGTGATCATGTTGACATTGTGTGAGCGAGGATATATTGTACTGATTGCGATCATGTTAACAAAGTGCATAGTTATAGTGATTGTGAGCATGTTAATATTGTGCAAACGTGTATATTTCCACTGACAGCGATTGTGTAAGCGTATGCATTTGTACTGATTGTGATCATGTTGATATAGTGCATATTTATAATGATTGTGATCATGCTGACATTCTGTAAGCGAATATATTTATACTGATTGTGATCATGTTCACACCGCGTAAGCGTGTTTATTTGCTGTTATCATGTTGACATGGTGTAAGGTTGTATATTTATAGTGCATGTGAACATGTTGGCATTGTGTGTGCGTACATATTTGTTCCGTGTTTTACATCTGTAGCACTCTCTTTGCTTGTGAGTAAATGACAACTCTGTTTAGGGCGGTAATTAAATGCTTTTTCTGTGTTTTTTTTAACTTGCAGCATGACCGATCTTAAGCTGGAACTTACTATGCTAATGTGGTAATGTACTAATGTGGTAGTTTCGTACTTACAGGAGTGCGTTTTTACGGCGGCTGTTACCAAATGCTGTTATCATGATATTCTTTCGTATGATGTTACTTTCATGCGTTTTCGTTCTTTCTTCCTGTTTTAAATTTAACTTTGAAAAATAAGAACTATTCTCAACGTATATCCTTACAGTTTGGTAGAAGTCGTAGCGTAGGAACCATCTGAAATTCTGGTGTTGATCCTCCCAAGCACACAGTTCTGTATTCATTCACTATGCAAAATAACTTGTCTGCGTTTCATTCTGTACAAACTGTTACGTAGCTAATTGTACCCAGGGGTAACAGTTACGACTGTTTCAACACAGGAGCTGTTCTGGGGACTACAGGAGGCTATCTGCACTTGTCAAATTGATCCGCTCCCGAAGTTAGTGGGCAGGACCTGTACGTCTGTTTTCAAAAATGATTTAAGGTCAATAAACCGAGGGCATAATTTAAAAAATTAATAATATAAGTAAACTTGAAACGTTATATGATACTTACAAACAACACCGCTTTTGCTTTCTGATTAATTTAAATATGTTTCAAACTACTACCACTACTATTACCACTACTACTCTTACTACTACTATTACTACTTCTACTTCTACTATTACTGTACCAACAACAACTACTACTACCATTACTGCCACTATTATTATTATTATTATTATTATTATTGTTATTATTATTATTATTATTATTTTAAGTTATAAGTTCAGTTTTTATTGCTGTGTAACACTGTGAAAAACACCATCCCGTTGTATGTAATGCCAGGGAAAATTTTGTTATTTCTTATGAATCCAGCACTTTGGTTTTGTTGTGTGATTTTTAATGAAAATTACACGAAATACAATAGCTTAATAGTTTATTTATTCGTTTAAATTAAAGACCTCAGCTGTTCTACATAGATTGTTGTCTTGGGTATTTTTTTTTTATCATATTCAGGCAAGCATTAGAGACCAGTCTGCAAGCCATGCAACTCAGAAACAACCCAGAAATCAACTGAAAAGAAGCGGAAATCCTCTTGCCCGTTCCGTCCAAGGAATTGCACTGCATTATGCCGTGACCGGTGTAACAGTATATCTTGCCCCCTGTATAGCTTCCAGCGGGGGCAAGCTAGCCTAGTATAGCTTCCCCCCGGGCTAGCTTGTCCCCTTCTGGGATATTCTGTCCCCTGTTCAGCTTCCCCCCCACCTGAGATATTTTGCCCCCCCCCTAAAATAATAGAAGCAATAGTAGAAGTAGCAGTAGTACTGAAAGTAGTGGTGGTAGTAGTAGCAGTAGTGAAAGTAGTGGTAGTAGCAGTAGTAGTGAAAGTAGTAGTAGTAGTTGTAGTAGTAGTAGTAGTAGTAGTAGTAGTAGTAGTAGTAGAAGTGGTAGTGGCAGTAGTAGTAATAGGAGTAGGAGGAGTAGTAGAAGTAGTAATGACATCTGTAATTGTTTATTTATTAACAGAGTAACGGACTTGTTGAGCGCCAGAATGCAACTGCACAAGCTGGGCTTATCAAACACATACAAGACAGTCAGGAGATGTGGTCAGATCTTCTCGAGGGTATCCTATTTGCTTATCAAAGCTCTGTTCATGCATCAACAGGTAATAAGTAATAGTAGTAGTAATAGTAGTAGTAATAGTAGTAGTAGTAGAAGTAGTAGTAGTAGTAGTAGTAGTAGTGGTAGTAGAAATTGCACTAAAAGTAGTAGTAAAATTATTTATAAAACTAGTGCTAGTAATTATCTTTACCTATGATTTTAGGATACTCCCCATTTTTTATGCATGGAAGACAACCGAGGTTACCAGTAGACGTGGTTGTGGAGAGCAGGTCGGAAGAGGAAAGAGCAGAAAAGAAGCAGATGGTCGATACTGAGAGTATGGTGCAGCGCATGAAAGAGCTACGCGAAGTGGCGACTGGGAAGACAATCGATAACATCGAAAAAGCGCAGTCCAGATAAAAGAAGAATTATGATAGACGCCATGACTTTCAGCCACTTCAACCAGGACAAAAGGTAATTTTAAGTAATGGAAAAAGTCGTAGTAGCATAAGTAGCAGTAGTAGCAGTAGTAACAGTATGCTACTACAAATAGAAGTAGTCGTAGTAAAAGTAGTAATGCAAATTCTATTTGTTTCAGGTGTTGCTGAAAAACATGAAAAATGTCCATCGAAGGGTGGCAAGCACGATGAACGCTGGACTGGTCCGTACATCATTGAGGAACTTATGAAGAAGAATATCTACCGACTTAGGAACAAGGAAGGAGATCTGTTGGCGAGAACTGTTACGGGTTCCCGTCTGAAGCGTTATCGGGAGCACACGAAAGTGGAAGTTGACGCGGGCAGTGCGGAAATTGAAAGGGGCAGTTCAGAGGTCGGCGCGTGCAGTGCGGAGGGTGACGCGGGCAGCGCGGAGAATGACGCGGGCAATGGCATTGGTGTTGATGTAATTGAATACGCAGCCACTGAAACAGCCGAGACCTTTGCGTACAACCCCGTTTCCGCTATATGGCAAAGGTCTCGTGTTCGGGACTTAGGAAAGAACTGCGGAACAATAATTCGTTCACTACAGAAGGTCAAAGCCAGAGTGGCCTCTGTTCTTGAACCCCCAGCGAGCGACATCAAGATAAAGGGCGGTGGCAACTGTTTTTTTAGATGCTTAAGTCACATTATGACGGGTTCAGAGGCTTCGCACCAGAATTTACGCCTAGCGGTATGTCGCTACTTGGAAAAGTACGACGATTTTTTCTCCCGTCTTTCTGACGTTTCACAGTACCATAAGGCCAGCAACATGGGAAAAGGCGGTGTGTGGGCAACGGAAATAGAGATCGTGGCCATTGCATTTATGCTGGCCACTGATATATGTGTATTTTCTCAGTCTGGTCGCGATCAGGTCGGCAACCCAACCTACAAGTTGCTAACCTATGGTGCTGAGCTAAGAGCATTAAACCCATCAGGACGGCTGAGAAAATCCATTCCAATGATTTACATTGCGAACATTCACCAACACTGCACTCCCGTGTATGACCTTTAACCCTCCTGCAGCAAAAGCGCAGTGAACTGCAGTGAATTGTGTAAATGACTGTTAAATTACGCAAAAACTTGATAATTTTCAAGCAGAGAAGAAATTGTACTGTATAGAGATCATTTACAATTAAAAGTTCAGTTGCAGTTAAGTATTTGTTTCATTTATTCGGGTTTTTATGGAGGGGGCAAAATATCCCAGAGGGGGGAAGATAGCCCAGTCTACCTTCCCCCCTGGGGGGGGGGGGAGCTGTACAGGGGGGGGGGCAAGATAGCGTGTTACACCGGTCTGTTCTTCATGACAAGCAGCACACACAAGACCTCGCTATCATCTCATCAGCAATGTACACGTGAGTGTTGTCAGGCATGCCACCAACGGTTAGAGAACTTAGAATATTCCATTAATTCTTTTTCTACTGTCATTATTTACTCGCACCTGTCAGGGAGAGCTCTAACTTCTACAGAACTTAAGTGTGCTTTAAATGGTCTATTTGTCTACGACTATTTACTTATCCAGACTTTGAGTGGAGGGATTTCCTAACTCCCCTCCTGGGACAGTTAAGATCGTTGGAGCCTGCTGCACCATTTCTCGGACAAGCACTTTTTCAATATTCTCGCTTATTTCCTTCGGCACGTCTTTTTAGAAAGCCACACGCACTTCAAGAGTAACTGTTCTACAATGTCTAATTCTGAAACAGTTTCTGAAGTCACAAGCCTCCGAACTTTTTGGCCAGGAGTAGTGAGCACCCTTGCTTATTCCGTATAATCTGTCAGGTATGACTGGGGTTGGGTAGGCACTGAAGAAGCAAAGGCTAGCGAAGCTGGGGACTTTTGTTTATACTTTGTTCTAACATCTGACGTTTCATGGCATCACATGCGTCGTTTTTCCGCGTTCTTTCTCTTGGTTCTTTTTTTTATAGTTTTCCATTGGCTATGAAAAGGCGGGAACCCTCGGGACAGCTAACCTCTTCTTCACATTTGAACGATGTGTCTTTTCGCAGCAGTGGTCAGAGCTAGTAAAGGTGTTTAAAGCATGGATGGTAAATTGTCACCCAAAGGTAGCAAACAAGTCACAGCGATGCTCAATGCCCCCCCCCCCCCCCTTGACCAGATCCTCCAGAGAACTCAGTGACAAATCCTCTGACCAACGGAAGGCAGTTTCTGGACCAAAGTGCCACTAGCGTTGCTGAAGCTTTCAGTGAGAGAATCGACTCCACAGGTATCTCTGGAAGGGGGGGGGGGGGTGCACTTGGTATGAAATGCGTCGCCATGCGTGTCCAAAAAAACGCGGAGAAAGGGGGAGAGGTAATTTTGAGAGAGAGAAAAAAAACCGGTCCGCGCGGAGTACCATTTTCGTTTTAAAAAGTGGGTAACTTTTATTAAGAACGTCTATCTCAAATAATTTTTTTTCTAAGTTGCCCATCTGTGTATGTATGCTGATCCAGTGAACTTAGCGGGAATAACTGAGACAGAAACTAGTTGCAAATGGCAAAAAATAAGTCCAGCTCTAGCAAGCCTTACTGCATTTCAAAAATCCATGCATGTGTTGGTGTGTTATGGCCCTTTGCCAACTACTTGTCAACTGAACATTCCCAAACGCGGCATTTTTTCTTCCTCTTCAAAATTTAAGGAGTGTATCAAGGAAATAAAGTCTATCAATTTGTTAACATTCCTACGTAAAGACACACAAAATCGAAAGCGCATACGCTTAGACAATCCCTTGCTGTGAAAATCTTCTGCTCGAATATTAACTTCTACTTATCCTGTTCGATGGTGAATACACTCATCCTCCGTGGCCGTATTCACAACAGTTAACTTTAAAGTTAACCTGTTACGTTAACTGCTCCAGAACATCCGAAATTAAATCAATACATTTACGCTGTTTAACAAGCAAAAATCCACCTACAATTGTTTGCTTGATACAAATAGATCAACCAATTTTCACTTCCAGGAGTACAGTTAACTACACAGTTAACTTTTGTGAATACCGTTGCTGCGGATTATCTATGTCCTTTACTGGTAAAAATTTCCACTCAAATGGCCACAGCAGTGTCCGTGAACCTAAAATTATGTCATGCTGTAACTCGATATTTTATATCGAATACCTCACAGGAGGTATCCCGACAAAAGGGACGGCGACATAAAGGGCGGCAACAAAATGGACGATGACATTTGGGACTTTTCTAAAGTGCCACAAAAGGGACGGTCGCGGCAGAGCTGAGCTAGGCGTTGCTGTAGGTTGGCATAATTTTTTCGGACTCGTTTCATGGGTGGGTCTCCGATTTGGTCCTGTGCGATAAGAGATCTGGCGGCGCAGTCCTCTTGCTTCAGAGCCCGTATCAGCGTCCAGATGCGTGGGTGCGTATAACCTACAATGTGTGTGAAACGATTATTCCACCCTACACACTGCTTATTTGTGCGTGGCTCATCATGAAGGGTGGCATCATGTCTAATGCGAACCGAGGCAGCGTCTTTTCGATTCACGATCGCCCGTCTGAAGGTACCGGTCACGTATGTTGCCACGAAATACGTCAACAAAGGTTCGGCTCCTTCTGGAGTGTTTTCTCGCAGGTGTTTAAGTTCGAACTCCTGGTCGCCCAGCCATTTGTCTGCAAAATAGTCTGAAGTCCTCACTGGCTCGGTGGAGTGGAATGAGGCCCAGTTCCTGAATCTTCCTCCAGTCTGCTTGCGTGAGGAGGTAAAACCAACCACGAATGTCGATACCCGGGCCCATCACCTCTGATACAGAGCGTATGACTGACTGGTCGAAATCACACAGGCCTGTTGCCGGATTTCGGAACAGCTCCATTTCCTACCACGCGGCAAGGATTGCTCGAAAAAAAAGCTCCTCGTATGCCGCCTGTGACTTGCTGTGCAGGATGATGCAAACCGCATAGATACAGCCGTAGTGCCGATGGGATTGCGGATGGCGTAGAGCTGCAGAAATCGCCTGGGGGCCATGGCGAAATTTCCGTCAATAAACCATAGGTTGAAGGGTTTCGGGAGATCCAAATACGAGCAAACGGGAATCAGCATCTTGACCGTTATCGTATATCAGGAAGCGACGAGGCATCTCTTTGAAAGTCTCAGACCATTCAACCTCAATAATTCGCTTCAAGGTGTCTTCGCGGCGGAGTAGCGGACAGGCGGTTTGGCGCATTTCGCCTCGTCTGACGCTGACGATTCTTCTCGCGTTCGTACCGCCAGTTCTTTAATTTCAATCTACGCTTGCATGGCTTCAATCTACAACATGCAGAATAAAATATAATATTTATATAACATCATTGAATAATAATCCAAAGCGGCTAGACTCGTCTTAAATATTGGCAAAAATGCCGAGCAATATTACTAAAAGTTCTCATGGCGTCTAAATTGGGATCATGGTTGTGTTCTCGAACCAATTCGGGATTCGTGTTGTCTAATGTTGTCTTCAAAGATCCTTGCAAGCGGTTTGCCTCCTAACACATTTCCATGTGATATGGCGCTTGGCTGCAGGTCTTTGGTGGTACATGTAACAGTCAAGCAAAAGCTTTGGTTTTCCTTTATTGCGGCTTATCATTACACTTGGGGATTTGTCAAAATCCCTTAGTGTATTGAATTTGTACGAAAATTTTAGTCGCAGTTGCGGCATGTTTTTTGCTTTTTAGTTTGTCCG
Organism: Protula sp. h YS-2021; assembly: GCA_949752745.1. Taxonomy (NCBI): domain Eukaryota; kingdom Metazoa; phylum Annelida; class Polychaeta; order Sabellida; family Serpulidae; genus Protula; species Protula sp. h YS-2021. Next base: position 64,440,872 of record OX457028.1, on the reverse strand, counting down.
TGGAACTCGTCACGGGCCGTTAGGGTTAGAAAGATGAAATTTGGATATGATAAACTTCAGTATGTCTAGTTGATCCTCCTGTATTTTTTTAAAATTCGCTTAATTTTTCAATTAAAAAACGACAGAACACATTTGCGAAACAGGTGGCAAGAAGTTGAGAGTCATTGTCTAAACTAGCATGAGATCAGCCTCGGTGTGTTGATTGCCCAACTCTCAATGAAAGCCATCACAGCATGCGTGTGCAAGTTTAAGTTGGCTGCAGCGTTTGGATTTTTCCCAATTGCTATAGAGTGATGAAACTTGACTCACTGATAGAGGGTGATTAGACACCGTAAAATCAGCAATTATTAACCGTGACCTTAAAGAAGGAATTGACATCCTCGGTCAAAGTAAAAAACGAAGTTGACCGTTATCTCGAAAAAGGTTAGAGATTTGAGGTTATTTTCGACGCTTTGGGCCTAAACAATGTTACATAAGAGGGATCTCGATGACCTTGACCTTCTGGATCACGATCAAGGTCAAAACCGGAAGTTGACCATTATCTCGAAAACGATTCTGAGCTTATTTTCGATCCTTTGGGCCTTAAAGATGATATGTAAGAGATACATCGGTGATCTTGCTCTCCTCGCCCATGGTCAAAGCAAAAAACCGGAAATTGACCATTATCATGACAACGGTTAGAGATAGAATGATTCTGAGCTTATTTCCGACCCCATGGGCCTAAAAGACGACATGTAAGAGGTAAAAAGTTCAGAATCGTATTTTTTGTGACCCCCAAGTGTAATTTTTGCTACTCTGTAGCGAAAACGGTTTAGTTTCTAAAGTGTTTGAAGCTATACTGGTCTTTCTCAAATGAATGCTTATTTATACGTTACCTTCATGTGGGCTCGCAATAACCGGAGAATTTTACCGCATTTTGGAATGACATTTCAATCTCAGTAACAGAATTATTTTACCTTTCACTCGACCTAATGAAAATAGCTAAAGTCTCACCGCTGTACAAATCTGGTGATAAAAGTTACACACAAATTATAGGCCCGTGTCTCTATTGTCTCAATTTTCGAAGATTCTGGAAAAACTGTTTAAAACTAGGTTGAATAAGTTTATTGAAAAGTGTGAAATATTAACTGATAATCAATATCGATCAACCTCTTTGGCATTGTTAGAACTTTTAGAGGAGTTAACATCTGGAACCGATAAAAATTAACCACTATAAGAGTATTTATCGATTTTAAAAGCGTTTGATACTATATATCATGGTTTATTGCTACAAAAGTTAGAATTTTATGGTATTAGAGGTATCGCAAAGAACTGGTTAAATAGCTATCTCTCCCATAGACAACATTATGTTCAAATTGAAGACTCTTTTTCTAGTATGTTGCAAGTTCTGTGTGGGGTACCCAAAGGTTCCATTTTAGGGCCAAAATTATTTATTATTTATATTAATGATATCATAAATGTTTCAAATTTATATTATTCGCAGATGACACTAACATTTTTTATAGAGGTAATGACACTAAGTATATGTGTGAGGTTATAAGTGGTGAATTATTAAAATTATATAGGTGGTTTCATTTTTGAATAAGCTTTCTTTAAATGTTTCCAAAACCAATTTTATTGTATTTAGTCACTGTAAATAAAAAACAACCTGATTATCTCCATAGGTAGGTAAAAATATCCCAGGTTCAGTCAACTAAATTTCTCGGAGTGATTATAGATGAAAAACTAAATTGGAAAGAACAAATTAGTAAAGTCAGGGCAAAATTAGCTAAGTGTGTTACACCTATGTATAAATTACGTTATGTGGTCAACGCTGATGCTCTTCTTTTGATATATTGTTCTCTATTTCTTTCAAATTTATATTATTCGCACATGACACTAACATTTTTTATAGAGGTAATGACACTAAGTATATGTGTGAGGTTATAAGTGGTGAATTATTAAAATTATATAGGTGGTTTCATTTTTGAATAAGCTTTCTTTAAATGTTTCCAAAACCAATTTTATTGTATTTAGTCACTGTAAATAAAAAACAACCTGATTATCTCCATAGGTAGGTAAAAATATCCCAGGTTCAGTCAACTAAATTTCTCGGAGTGATTATAGATGAAAAACTAAATTGGAAAGAACAAATTAGTAAAGTCAGGGCAAAATTAGCTAAGTGTGTTACACCTATGTATAAATTACGTTATGTGGTCAACGCTGATGCTCTTCTTTTGATATATTGTTCTCTATTTCTTCCATATTTGTCATATTGTGCAGAGATCTGGGGAAACACTTACGCTACAAAATCTATTTACGGATTGCAGAAACGAGCCGTGAAAATTGTAAATGGTGTGGGACTGTATGAACATTCTAATACGGTATTTTATAATTCTTTGCTTCTAAAATTTTATGATATTGTAAATTTCAAAACTCTGATTATTGTGTTCAAGCTATATATATGTGCCCTACCAAATGCAGTCCAACGGTTGTTCAAGATTGTAAATAGTGATCGGGCAACAAGGAACACGGAAACTTTATGGTGCTGTATTCAAGAACTAACCGTAAAAAACATTATATAAGTATTAGATGAGTTAATCTTTGGAATTCCTTACCCCAAGACCTTAAATATCTACCAAATGTAGCCTCCTTCAAAGCAAAATTGAAAATGCATTTTATTTCTAGCTATGCATAACTTAATATGTAAACTACTCTACATTAACTACTTTGCCATGCTCAAAACTAAGCGTTGATAAATCAAATTGTAAATCTGTACATATGATTACTTATAGCTATCAAATTTCTCAAATTCGTGAACTGAATAAACCCACAAGAGTGTAATTGTACAGTATGCCAAAAATGCAAATTGACGATTGCCTCTGTTCTATATTTTTCAGCTTTTATGTGTTCTTTATTCTCTCATGGCCATTTTATTGTTAACTCTAAAATTACTGTCAATACTGAAGTGGTTGTATGGAACTTATTCTGAAAAAAATTGTAAAGGGCAAGCGAGGAGTAAGCTGTTAGCTTTTGCTTGTTCCCTTTACAAACTGTCAATATATTTTATAGTTACTTAAGCCATTGTTTTGTACTGTATTGTCTTTCATTGTACATTTGGAAATAAACGTTGAAAATGAAATAAAAATGGAAATGAAATGAAATGAAAGCTAATAAAATTCAGTAATGCTTATTAATTAATCCATAAGATTGAGGAACCGGATAAGATGTGGATTCGCGGATTAAACTAAATTTTAAATCAAAAGTAGGGAAAACGTAATCCATATATCCCCGGGTTCAATTGGATGTGAATTCATCGCGAATGTATATTTAATCCATCGCTCGGGCATCTCAAGTTTGAACAATTTTATTTGTGGTTTAATTTTCAAAACAAATACCGAGATATTAAATTCGTCCTTTTGTTGCATTTCAGCAAAAGTCCCAAATGTCGCAGTCCCTTCTGACGCCGTCCCTTATGTCGCGTCCCTAGCGTCGCTGTCTCCTTTGTCATCGTCCCTTTTGTCGTAGATTCCTCACAGGGATGTGGATTCACCATGTTGCATTTTCAGGTGGATTAGAGGTAACTGAGAGCCTGGTATTACTAGGTACCAATGTCTCGCTACTTGAAATCTTAACGAATGCGTCCATGGTAATCTCAGTGAAAAAATCATTCTTATCTTCAACAGAATTATTGCATAAATAAAAATAATTTACACGACAGGTGATGCTTTACCCAGTTTCAAGAAGTGTGCCTCTCTCTCCACTAGAAGCTACAAGATCGAGGAATCTTTACTGGTCCCAGCATATATCGTCTAGGAGTTTATGGTCCTTAAGGTCCACTGTACCTGCATAGACTCCAAGTTTTATCCAGTCGGCTGTGTCATCACAGAAATGGACAGTCTTTGCTTAAGCTTTACTCCGAATTTGAACTGCTCAGTCTTGTCATAGCAGGTCCTGCATTACTGATATCACTCAAGACGAATAGAGATGTCTTTGGGGCGTTTTTAGGGCTTCGTGCACCCTGAGGACCATTTTCCTATGATGGGAATATTGTCAGACTGTCTGGATACCCTCTGCGGTACATCTAAGACCATTTACCCATTATGGTCCGATGGTCCAACGCTAAGTGCGTGAAGGGGACAATCCCACAATGGCTCCCTTGGTAAAGCCCATTACGGTCCACAAGAAAAGTCTGGAGCGCCCCAAAAAACGTCTCTTTTCTCGCAAAAATCGCCTAAACTGCTTACTGGCAGCAATTTACAGCAATTCAAAACAGAGAGGTCACTGGATAAAGCTCGGGTTGATGGTCAGAGCATTAATGTTGATGTTCTGTAATGTTGTTTATGTTGTCAATAGCACTGCATTTGTCTTACGGCCTTGCTTTTCAGATATGACAGAAGTGAGCTTATGCTCTTCACCTCAGCTTCCGCAGTGCATCCATCCCCCCTACGACGTGTAACCCCCACTCAGTTTGCGACCGCTGTACAAACAGTGGCGTACCCTTTGTGAGGAGGATAACATGTGTTCGAAGTGCCAACACCTCATCCCAGAGGTCCGGAAGACAGTCTTGAAAACAGAAAAAAGAACGAACATAGACGGGATAAGCGCAAATTCATTTCTTCTTCTTCCTTCATTACACGCAATTTTGTTCAAGACACAATGCAAAAAGCGAGCTCTGTCATTTTGGGCCAAGTTTCCACGCCTATCCATCCATTTCCTTGCTGGCTCAGAATCAGACGCTACTTCACCTTCCAAGAAACATAAAAACACAAATCTAAATCAAGGGTCTTCTTAGAGACAGTAGCAGAACTGTATATGCTCGAGGAGAAAGAAAGCAATATTATCCGAGGAGCATGAGCTTCCTCCAAAAATTTAAAGTCCATTAGCAGTTCGGACTCGCAATTTAAGCCCCCCCCCCCACCCGAGCAAGTCACGGTCACGCTTAAAGGGTCAACTGGGCATTTCCTCACAGGAGGAATTGTCTTCGCCACTCCTGCTTACACGTCTCCCAAGTGAGTCTTCGGCCTTTCTGTCGCTCCAGTCACAAGCTCCAATCAAAAACTATTATTGCAAAAAACAATTATTGGACCTACAACAAAAAGTCCAAATTCAACACTCATTGCTCAACCAGAAAAGAGAGCTAAACTGTCAGCCACAGTTTTCTACCCTCCCGTGGAAAGCTAGTAGGTTGCCTCGACCTCGAGCTCAACCCCATTTCCCTTCTCGTTGGAACCAGTCATGGTAACCCAGAGACGGTTACGATCAGCAAGGAGGAATCGGTGGGCATGCAAGCTTTGGGGTAGGTTTCTGCACTATTTGAAGATGAAGACGGATATCTCTCCCCTTACTGAAATCCCTCGTAACAGGGAAAAAAAGAAATCTACACCCCAACAGGGGAGATTCAACGCCAAGAGTCTCAGTGCGAATCACAGCTCTCTGAAATGGGCTCCGACGACCAAGATTCGGAGGAAGGTGAGACACGTCACCCCCTTCCCGTTTCCATCTTCCGTTACGGAAAGCAGGGGTTTTCTGGTCCCCGAAAAATCGGGAGGTGGAGGCTAGTAATCGACCTCTCCCCCTATTAATGGATTCCTGCGAGTGACTTCCTTTCAAATAGACACGGCCCAAGTAATAAAAGGGCCACTGCAGTTCGGGATGTGGGGTACCTCAATAGACCTATCCGATGCTTACCTTCATATCCCACTTCATCACTCAGAAAAAGAAACGTTTCTGTGTTTTCAGGTAGGGAATAAACGTTACTAGTTTCTGGCACTCCCCTTCGATCTAGCTACAGCTCCATGCGTATTTGCCAAAGTCATGAAGGTAAATCATGGGCTCGTCTAGAGGGAATGCTGGTCTTCCAGGATCTAGTCGATTGGTTCTTGGCACATCATGACAGGAAAGTAACCAAGACGCAGACTATGGCCTTATTACACAAAGCATTAGGGGTAGGCTTAGTGGTGAACCTTGCCAAATCAGAGCTAATCTCTAAATAAGAAATCACCTTAATCGAAGAAAGATGGAACCTAGCAAAAGCGAAGGCCTTTCCCATGGTAGAACGTAGTCAGAAATTTGCGAAATCCATAAGGACATTCCAGTAAACAAAAAGGTAAGGTTTCAAGCCATAGAGTCCCTGTTAGGACTCCTCGTCGGGACGGAAAAGACTGTCCTATTAGGCCTTCTCAATTACAGACCATTCCATAGCAGGTAAGATGAGCACTTCGTCAAGGAAGATCCCCAACAGAATTGCAGATGTCACTTACTTCCTTACTTACCCTCCAGTGGTGGTGCTACCCAGAAATCATGTCCGAAGGCGTACCATTCCACTTCTCTCTCCCCCAGAGATAGAGATCGAAATAGACTCATCACAACTGGGTTGGGGAATCCACTGGCAGGGAAAAGTATGGAAGGGCAAATGGTCTCTTCCCCTACAAAAATATTATACCAATTGGTTAGAGCTCCGAGATGTCTGGATCACCCTAAACAAAATTGACCAGACGTCTCAGAGACAAGGCGGTCCTGTTTCTACCAGACGGCATCACGTTCGTTATCCAATCTGGCATTTTAGATCCTCCCCATGACCCATCAAGAGCACATAACACTTTCAGCCCGCCACATAGCGGGAAAACTCAATGTGTTAGCAGACTTAGCTTCCAGGAAGAGTCAAGTAATCAACACCGAATGGTTCCCAGCTTCTCAGTGCTTTCAGCGGGTAATACGCCAATCTTCGTGGGGACCTCCCCCACCACCCTGGACCTATTTGCCAATGCGATGACGTCCCAACTCCGCAGGTTTGTCTCCTCCTGCCCAGATCGGAGAGCTTGGACAGTGGACGCCCTCAACTGTCATTGGCCATTGGAGGAAGTACTGTATGCCTTTCCCCCCACAAGTAACCCTGTAGCAAGCCGTACAGAGGATAGTCGAACTGGGCCCACGGTCTCTATTGTTGATAACCCAGTGGTCTCTCGGAGCCCCTTGGTTTACTCTACTGCTCTGTTGCAAGGTGATAAAATCAATCTCAATCCCGTGTCACAGTTACTGTCACAACCCCACTGGCAACACTTCTATCCCCCCCCCCACTTGAAGAAACTACACTTATGGTGTCTAACCAGCCCTTCTAAGAAAAGAAGGGCTTCTCCAAGCAAATGAGCTAGAAAATGATGAACAACCACTTTCTCAGCTGATCAGACACCTTAAGGTAAATACACTCCATGTACTTCCAGCAGAGCACAATGGGATCTAACCTTAGACTTCCGCTATCTCCAACGTCCGGGTATTTTCAGAGAAAAGGTCATATCAGCAAAAATGTGACGATAAGATTCACATATTTACTATCTCTGGCCTCAGACAAGAGGAGAAGCAAAATTCACGCCTTGGACAGAAAGGTAAACAAAGAAAATGGCACGTAGGAAAAGGTCATCGTGGTCCCTAGTGCAGGCTTTATGGGTAAGACCCATAACTTCACCTAAAGGATGGACACATTTAATCACATGAGCCTCCAGCATTACCAGAGTAACCTAATCCCAAGGACCGGGTCTCTCTGTGCCCCATCAAAGCACTATACGCCAGTATTTAGAAATTTCAGAAGCATACAGGTTAGAAAGTCAAAACGCCCTCGTAGTCTCTTTTATTCCAAAATTTAGCAAAGACCTTTCCAAACAGACAATTTCCAATTGCATAAAAGGGGTCATCTTGGCAGCTTACAACGAGGCACAGTCAAATATGAGTCTACAAGCTGAATAAAAAGCCCATCAAGTTAGAGAAGTTGCAAACTCCTTAAGGGCCTTACGTAATGTGTCACTTTCAGACATACTAAAGACGGGGTGTTGGGCTTCCCCAAGACGAGATATCCGATCTCTATTCCTTGGGACCGTTCATATCAGAGGAAGCGGTCATTACCAAATAAATTTCTGTTACAGGTCACCTTCTCCCTAATTCGAGGGCAAGGGCAAGCAGAAAGGTAGCTTTCCAAAGGGCCTTAACAGGAACAGCAACAACTTCAAGCGAAGAATGGGAAACAGCCGAACAAGAAGGGCACTCCTTCATACAGACGTTTCGTTTTCGTCCCCAGGGATTCTTCATTCCTCCCTTATGTTAAGCGCGAGGAAAATAGCCAACTTAATTAAGTTATATCCCAGAGACTGAGATGTTTTGAATACAGCTACTATGGGCTACCCTTCTGCCTCACGGCTATTCGATCAAAGCGACTCCCTCCCTCAATTTTCTAGCTTAATAGAAAAATAGGGGGGTGGGATCATAACCATTCCGACCGTACCTCAAGTACCAAACTACCCTGCTCCGGACTCAAGTCCCATTCAAATCGAAGATAAGCAAAATCAAAGCTTTTACGAATTAAAAGTAATGTTTTATTTCGTTAAACGAGCTTTTACGAGTAGAAGCGTAATTCGCGTTCTCCACTTTTAACGTACTCTCTCTCTCTCCCATCCATCCCACAACAAGCCTGGATGAGTTTGTAACCACCTATTTGGGGGCTTCCCTCGTTCTCATTGGTCCACGGATGGAAGGCGAGTTAGGAGCGATCAAGCTGAAACAAAAAAGGTCATTTTTTCTACTTGCGTGGTACTCTATAAAGTGATGGGAACCCATTAAAAGTGGAGAACGAGAATTACGCTTTTACTCGCAAAATCTCGTTTTACGAAATAAAAATGCGCAGAACTTTGCAATGTGGAATAACCTTCGAAAACGCTAAAGCATTAGATATCGCCGATTATGTTACGAGGGAGCACGCGTTAATATTAACTTGGTCAAAATCTGGAAAGAAAAATTGCAAATCAGTACTGATGATCATTCGAACCAAACAATATATTTCATATTACTGAAACTGGTTTGCATTTTCGAGTACTTCAAACCGAATCCTGTAGCAAATCTCCTGCGAAAAAACAAGAACACCTCATCAGAACGCCCACACCTGTATTTTGGTAACTGTGGAGAAAAGATCCTCACAAATATTTTTGCCATAACTGGAGAAAATTGCCGATGTATGATGAGTGGTGGATTGTCAGAAATTGGACATCACGCTAAACTGGACAAGTTAGCGGAGTTTCTTCGGTGTCTGGATTATTGAGGTTTCACTCTATGCTCGCTTGAATGCATTTCGCTTTATGGGAATTGATTGTCAACATTACTGTGCAAAAAACAAGGAAGTAGACAGAAGTGATGTACAGATAGTGTTTACGTCGTGACAGAACCGAATGTTTTTCGAAGTAAAGTCTCTTGATCTCTTCTAGCTTCACTTCAATGGAAATGCACGCGGTTTATTCGTGACTTAGTCCTGAATAAATTTATTTAAATGGCCTACTGATTCCTGAACTACTGATTCAGTCAACACAGGAGTAAGTTAGATACAGTGTTTGCCTTCTCAGTGAAGGATAATTAAAAACATAAAAGGCTGTATTAAAAATGTATTGCCTGAAGCAAAATTGCATTAAACAATAACGTGAAACTACAGGGCGTGAGAACCAGACGCCATATTAAATATAAACGTGGAACAACAGGAAGTAAATCGAAATTTTAAGTTGACAAAAGGGTGCGTATGACTTTATTTTGGTCTCTGGTATATTTATCTGACGATGGTATTGTTAAAACAGCGGTCATGGGGTGGGGGGCTGGCTCAGGAGGGCTTATAGTTGCAGTGCAGGCGGACTTTAGGAGGGGGTTGTTGTGGGATAAGTGCCCTTTGTGAGGGTTATTTAACAATATAGTTCTCCAATTTTTGTCCCCAAATGAATTTGACCCTCCCTCTCCCTCCTCATCCTCATTCCATTCACCCTTGAAAGTTCTGGTTCTCCCACTTCAGTTTTCCCGCTGTAGCTGCATTCTGTGAAAATAAACTTATTGTTTGGAAACGCCTTGGTTAGCGATAATGACGGCAGTTATCGCGCGTAACATCCACTCCCCCCTCCCAAAAAAAGCCTTTAACTCAGCAGACATTTTGTCGGTCGGTACGCCATTTCGATGTCATTTAAATCAGATAAAAAAGGTTGTAAACTGGTAAATTGATTGTGGCTTTTCTTTAGAAATTCGATGTTTTTTCTTCCACGATCCATCGACATCGTAGTGAAGTCATCCTTATTTCCTTAGATGCCGGTACTTTAAATTTGAAACGACCAAGAATAGATACGACATCAAACACTGAATATTCTTGATAAATACTTAAATACTGATTTCACAGAAGAAGGAAAAGCCAACTACTGCTGCAAGATATAACTGAGTATCCTTTTCATTTATTCACATGACCTAAATATACAAAAAGAAATAGATTTTTTACAACAAGTTTTTCTTTCTACACTTTTTTTACCAAAATGGCTTCCATTTCCAGTCAGGGATAAAATGAGATAACCCAGAAAAAGACGTCAAAATGACTTCGGGTAACAATCTCAAAACAGCGTCGAAAGGGGTTGAAAGGGCTTGGTCGATATTAAGGATTCTACCCACAGGAGAAAAGCATTTAAAATGAATTACGACGTGTGCATTGTATCTTTGGAAGTAAGTTCGTCTGAAGAATAAGTAAAGCAGATTTACTTCCGGTTTTTGGTCAGTCAAAACAGTCAAAACAGTGCTCCTATCTGTAAAGCCATGCCATGGATTCAAAGGCTGTCGGGTGTGGGGAGGGGGGGGGGGTTGTGGGGGCTGCCTCCATTCAGGGAACTTGCTGGTTCCGCCAGTGGAAACCACTACGTCACTGCTAAGTTTTAAGATGAAGTGAAAAAAGCCTAAGCTAGTACAACTAAAATGGAAAAGTATATCTACTTAATTTTCAATTTTGTGTGGTATTCACATCGTATTTTATGATGTAGAAAGCCATGGCACAGATGCAATGGTCCAGGGATGAGTATAGTTTGCAAGATTTTGAGTACACCTATGGAAACTCCTTGCCCTGTATGTTAGAAGTGACACAAGGCTACTGTGGATATGGAGAGGATTTCCTCACCTTTAGCACCAACGAGGTACGAGCTTAAGATAAAAGTTTTCAGGGCTGTTTATTGTGGCAAATAATAGGAAAATAATGACAAATATAATGAATATCAGTTGCCTGTTGCGTGCTTTTGTTGTGTCGTGCTTTTGCTGTTCCGGGCTTGTTGCATGGAACAAGAAAAGCACACCCTCAGTTGCGTGCCAGCAGCCTGTCCGTGCTTTTGTTATTCCGTACCGAAGTTGTTTCTGTTTTTTTCAATCAATACCATAACGTGTCTTCTCCCATTAAAAAATGGAACATTAGTATTTCTACTGTTGATTAATCATTCACTTCAAGCAATAATCGCCGACGATTTCAACATTTGATTAGAAGAACTGAATAAAATAGGCTGACAGGGTATTGGCACGGCATTCAGCATGCAAAAAGCATCATACAAAGTTAATATCTGAAAATTCTAATTATTATCTAAAGGCCAAATAAAGGCTATTTGCATGACAAACTGTGTGCAAACACCCTACAAAAAATTTCGTGACTAGGAAAAAGGCTATAAAACTTATAAAATAGGCTTACAGGGTATTGGCACGGCATTCAGCATGCAAAAAGCATCATACAAATATCTGATAAAATAAAAAAATATCTGAAAAATTCTAATTATTACCTAAAGGGCATATAAAAGCTATTTTTACAACAACTGTTTTGAGATAATTGTAAACTTGCAGTTTTTTGCTTTGACCTTGGCCCACTAGATCAATTTCACCGCGGTGATACTTGCTTGGCGAAGCACCCGGAATATCTCCACTGCAAATAACAGCGCGCCTCCGTCCTACTTTCGACCAGAATTCGAAATTGCAAGCAACGTTTAGAATAGAATCAGGATAAAGAATTCATTTAAATAAGCTTTCAAACAGTTTTAACATTACAATATAAAAGTAAACACCACGCAAATTCAACCCCGTGAGGCAGCTAGTAGCTACGCGGTGGGTAGAAAATTTAGGGATAAAGAGGAGGCAGAAAAAAGAAAAGAACTTCAGCTAGGTCGCTACATAACTGTGCAGCAGAAACCAACCATCATGTCCCCTATCTCTTTGGTTAGGACGAGGACGACATTCAACTTATTTATGAATGCTCGCATCCTGAGTGAGGACCACTCAACAGTTTCGCTTCCCCCGACAAAGAGACATTTACATCGGTCAACGCAGCAGTAGCCTTGGTTGGACAAGGATCCTATTTGTGTAGGGTCAACCTAAAATCCGCTTATCGCAGCGTCTGCCTCAATCCGTTCTCGCAATAATTTGCGAGTCCGAAGTGGAATTTCGACGGTAATTCGTACCACACATACATGGTCAACACGCACCTCCCATTTCGGGCTTCCCTTATGACAAACGCAATGCTTTGCAGTTTCTTCAACGTGTACGTGCAACTTTGTGGATGGAAAAAGCCATACCCAAACTTGCTCTGCACATTGCTACGGATGCAAGCCCAGAAGTCACGGGCACCTCGCTCACCTCAAAGAGATAAGCAAACGACTGGCTGTTCTGTAACTGGCCAGTGGATATGCCTCGCTTAGCCCAGAAGCACATTAACATTAAAAGAACTGTTTTTCTTGCCATAAAGCGATGGTTACCTGAGATATTCTGGGCTGTATGTTTCATGTACATTGGGCGGACTGCTTTGTATATCAGCGGCCGGGCGAACAAGCTCATCCTCCCTCGCCTTCTTACCTTTGTGCTTTCGGCAGTGGTCAGACATTCGGACTGGACCACTGGACCCCGAGACAGTCGGACCGAGAAAGCAGCCACTGGATGCTAAGAAAAATATCCGCTTTTGCCAGCATCACCCCCGCTGCTTAGTGTTTAGTTATTCAAACCTACGGAACTGCATCGTTTTGAGTAGATTTTGAAATTTTGGCCTCTGCTTTGAGTTATTTGTATCTTTAAATATTGTTCAATCGAGAAAAGTAGCAGCGAAAATACAGTTTACTCAAAACGTTCCTACTTTTATTCCACTTTAATTGACAGTATTTTTGCTGATTCTGTCTGTAGACGCGATTCAATTTTTCACATATCGTGGCTGAATGGAAGCAGCCGCTTAAGTTTTAACGTGATCAAAAGGCGGTTTTTTATATTTTGCCCTCAGCTTGAGGTAAAAAATTGCGTATGCTACCAGACTTTATTATCTTCTACACGCTTGTGAAATTTTCGTCTTCCAAGACATATCATTTCTTTTCAAAAATTAGAGAAAGTGGAGCCTAGTTTAGTGCTCCATTTATTTATTTAGCAACAGTTCTCTTCAATTTTACGACAAATTTCATAGTTCTTTGATTTTCTTTTCATGCATTACAGAATGGTAAGCGCCCTAACCAGCTTTCTATCCCATCTAAAAACGCAGACAAGCGATTGCGAAGCTTTTGCAAATTAACCCTGACGTTTCATTTCGTAAAATGAGCTTTTACAAGTAAAAGCGTATTTTGCATTTTCACTTTCAAGTAATTCTCCAACCCAGCGGTCCACTACCGATTGGCGTGTTTGGTATCCACGCGTCTGACATAAAGGAGACAAAACAGTTTCCTATGTTTTCAGTTTCCTAACTTGTAGCATGATCCGCTTGAACGGCTGTGATAAAATTCTGTGCCCTTTAAACACCAAATTAAAAAATATTTACAGGTTTTACTCGTAAAAAATGGCGTTAATGGTTAATAACAGTGCCACCAGAGAACGGTCAGTACATCTAACCTCAGTACCGCTTTTTTCATTTCTATTTCAACAAATATACCTGTTTGTATCGTTAGTAGGATTTATTTCTACTAAAATGACTTATCCTTAAAGAGAAACAGCAGATCGATCAAAGGGCAGATAGAAGGCATCTGTATTAGGAAAACCAGCTATTGCATTTCTTCAATCGCCATTTCAATTACCTTATATAGAAGCCATCGGTTTGAGTTTACGTCACAAAAATCGCTACTTCAAACCGGTTGCGGAAAAAATACTATCAAGGCAACATTCAATAAGACAACATATTAGTCAATGTAAATTTTTTAAACACATCCACTTTGCATCATGCTTTTTGCAGGCTGAATGCTGTGCCAATACCCTGTCAGCCTGTTTTATAAGTTTTATAGCCTCTTTCCTAGTCACGAAATTTTTGGCAGGGTGTTTGCACACAGTTTGTCGTGCAAATAGCCTTTATTTTGCCTTGAGGTAATAATTAGAATTTTTTCAGATATTAACTTTGTATAATGCTTTTTGCATGCTGAATGCTGTTCCAATACCCTGTCAGCCTATTTTATAAGTTTTATAGCGTCTTTCATAGTCACGAAATCTTTGGCAGGGTGTTTGCACGCAGTTTGTCGTGTAAATAGCCTTTATTTGACCATCGTAGCATTTGGGCATGGTGTTTGTACGTAGTTTGTTGTGCAAATAGCCTTTGTTTGCCTTTCAAAGAATAATCGGAAAAGTAGAAACAAAGTTTGTTCAAACAGGCTAAAAGCACGCAACTACCGTGCTTTTGTTTTGTCATGTTGATTGATGTTTTATACAGAAATAATGTTTACACGGACAGGTTAAAAGCACGCAACATCCGTGCCGTTGTTGTGTCGGATTGGTTATCTTTTACATAGAAATAACGTGTGCAAGCTTAAACAGGTTTAAAGCACCTACAGGCTTAAAGCACGCAACTGGCGTGCAGATATCGTGTCGTGTTGATTAATATTTTATCTAGAAACAACGTTCGCACGGGCAGGCTAAAAGCACGCAACATACGTGCCGATGCTGTGTCGTATTGATTAATATGAAACACTGAAACAACGGTAACACGGACAGGCTGAAAGCACGCAACTTCAGTGCAGATGTTGTGTCGTATTGATTAATATTAAACACAGAAACAACGGTTGCACGGATATGCTTAAAGCACGCAACTGGCGTGCAGATTTTGTGTCGTGTTGATTAATATTTTATCTAGAAACAACGTTCGCACGGGCAGGCTAAAAGCACGCAACATTCGTGCTTTTGTTTTGTCATGTTGATTGATGTTTTATACAGAAATAATGTTTACACGGACAGGTTAAAAGCACGCAACATCCGTGCCGTTGTTGTGTCGGATTGGTTATCTGTTACATAGAAATAACGTGCGCAAGCTTAAACAGGTTTAAAGCACCTACAGGCTTAAAGCACGCAACTGGCGTGCAGATATTGTGCCGTGTTGATTAATATTTTATCTAGAAACAACGTTCGCACGGGCAGGCTAAAAGCACGCAACATCCGTGCCGATGTTGTGTCGTATTGATTAATATGAAACACTGAAACAACGGTGGCACGGACAGGCTGAAAGCACGCAACATCCGTGCCGATGTTGTGTCTTATTGATTAATATGAAACACAGAAACAACGGTTGCACGGATATGCTTAAAGCACGCAACTGGCGTGCAGATTTTGTGTCGTGTTGATTAATATTTTATCTAGAAACAACGTTCGCACGGGCAGGCTAAAAGCACGCAACATCCGTGCTTTTGTTTTGTCATGTTGATTGATGTTTTATACAGAAATAATGTTTACACGGACAGGTTAAAAGCACGCAACATCCGTGCCGTTGTTGTGTCGGATTGGTTATCTTTTACATAGAAATAACGTGCGCAAGCTTAAACAGGCTTAAAGCACCTACAGGCTTAAAGCACGCAACTAGTGTGCAGATATTGTGATTAATGTTTTATATAGAAACAACGTTCTCACGGGCAGGATAAAAGCACGCAACATCCGTGCCGATGTTGTGTCGTTTTGATTAATATGAAACACAGAAACAACGGTGGCACGGACAGGCTAAAAGCACGCAACATCCGTCCCGATGTTGTGTCTTATTGCTTTATATGAAACACAGAAATAACGGTGGCACGGACAGGCCAAAAGCACGCAACATCCGTGCCGCTGTTGTGTGGTGTTCAACAGATATAAAAGTGTCCTAGTTTCTATGGGGAGATACTTAAAAAGTATAAAATAAAGTAATTTGACAGGCTAAAAGCACAGGCAGTCACTCTGTCTCCTGAAAAATTAAGCTGTGCAGAAATTGTGTCTGCACGGAAAGGATGAAAGCACGGCGGTTTGAAAAACAGGGAGCCTGCACGTATATACCCGTGCAACAGGCCTGTCGCGTGTGCAGAGATTGTTTCTGCACGGACAGGCTAAAAGCATGCAACAGGGCCAGTCATCAAAATACTAACCGGTCGCCAACGCTGCCTGATCGCAGCGGCAAACTTTTGAAACAATCTCTATAAGCACGAGGCAATAGTGAGGGGTTGACTCCACTCACTTAAGAGAGCGATGGTGCAGGTCGTGCTGTAACGAGTTTTGAGGTTGATTTGTCGTGTTTGTTTAGGTCTACAGAGTCGATAGGCTTGCTAGTCAAAGCAGAATCGTGGCCAGAGCAGACACTGGAGTCCTATATAGCATTCCTGTAGCGTCACACCTGAAGTTCAAGATTGCAAAAACAACGACTTTGGGGAACTTAAGTATGTTGAGTATGAGGATATTTTTAAAAATCTCTCTTTGTAGCCCATTCAGTACGACCGGTATTAATTCAGCAGGCAGTTTGTTTTTAAATTTGTCCTATTAACAACATATTGGAACGGGAAATGATGGGAACCACCGAAACCTTATGAATTGCGATGATGCTTGAACTGTTTCGTTGTGTGACTTGGATTTTCTTATTTATATTTCAGCAAATAAAGCGATGTATTTGGAGGAGATTTTATCAAAATGTAAATTTGACGAGACCAACCCACTGACGGTCGTGCCTGAGCATGGTGAAAACATCAGCTTCTGGGAAGGTCCAGTATTTATGTCAAAAATGCTTACAACTCCACTTTGCCCCTGACGGGCATATATAGGTTTGGGTGTTTGGGTGCTTGCACTTCCGGCCGGTCTGTACGTCGATAAGCCGTTTCCTATGATGTTTGGTACGAATCCGGGACACAAGGGCCCTGGAAAAAGGGCCTCGGAATTAAGGGCCTTTCCCAAAACGGCCTTTTCCAAAAGGGCCTTTGCCAAAACGGCCCTAAATGAAAAGTTCGACAAAAGGGCCTTGAGAATTTTCTTTTGGATATGGTTCTCAAAATTATTTTTATTTTTTTGTGTAATAAAATAACAACTCCAAAAACAAAGTTTATTGATTTTATTGCCTGATTCAACGAGACAAATTTTTGGCTGTCCTTTATTACTTTTTCTTATGTCCATTGCTGTTGGTCACAGTTCAAATAAAGACCTCAAATTCAGAACTCATATATCGGCAAGACACTGACACGTTAACATCATCCGGCTTAGCGCGTGTGTTTAAACAGCACAGTGCAGAGGAACGAAACAAAGGACAGAGATTATCTTTTGTGGCACAATGACTCCGAAATCTCGCATCTAAAGACAGTAATGGGAAATAATTGAAAGAGTCTTCACATTGAGTAAAACATCAAGCCAGTGATTGGTACAAACAGGGATTAACCTGTGGCACAGTGCTTCGAAAATCTCAAGAGAGTGAGGAGGAGTAATTGAAACAAAACATCAAGACAGTTATCTTCAAAACACAATGAAGTTTTTTTACTTGTTATTTTATTACATATTTTATTAAATAATTAAAACTCAAAAATCCTAGAAAAAATTCTCAAGGCCCTTTTGCCCAACTTTTCATTTAGGGCCGTTTTGGAAAAGGCCTTTTTGGGAAAGGACGTTTTGGGAAAGGTCCTTATGTCCAAGGCCCTTTTGTCCAAGACCCTTCTGTCTGGATACCGTTTGGTACGTAGATGGCCTATTGGGGAATGCACGCTATTATTAATTTGGCAGTGACCCGATGTCAAGGTCACAATGGCCACCATCTTTGATTTCACTTGAAATTTCTTGTAAACACAATAAAAAAAAACAAAATCTAGCAGACCGATTGGTACCAAATCTTAGAGAAAAACCTCTTTTATTTTTGAAACGCGGAGCATTTAACAAAAAATTCTCTTAATCTTTCCTAGTGAAACTGGCTCTCCGAACGGAGCGCATCTGGATCAAAAGTTATCCACTTTCTCTGGGGTGTTTTGGCACTCGTGTAACACAGATGCTACCAAGTCCCCCCACCCTCCCTCGGTGTGTTCGATATTTAGTTATCCCCCACGCAACGGAAGGATGTAGCTATGAGCTTGTCCGCCTAGCCGTCTGTCCGCGTGCGGTCCGTTCAACATCTCCGAAACTATTAATCGGATTGTTTCGAAATTATACACACCGACAGAACAGATGTGAGAAGTGTTACATGTTACGTATTAGTTGTGATTCATGAAACATTGTCAAAATGACAGTATTTTGAAATTTGGCAAACTTAAGCGTTAAAACAATTTTGTCCACATAATGTAACGTCGTGTCCAGGCTGTATCGCCAATTTTTTGTCGCATTATTATAAAATTTCACATACGAATAAAATATTCACGTGCAGCGTCGTGTTTTTGTCGATATTCATGAACATTATTTTGGAACAGTGCAAATGGCAGATATTTTTGTTCGCGTAGTGGAAACTTGCCTTCTGTGCTGTGTCTCCAAAACTATTTGTGAAAGTAGTTTAAAATTTCATACATAGACAACACAGATACTGCATATATTTTTGTTGAGAAATCTTCAGAATGCAAGATTTTTACCGATCTTACCGATACAGTTTTTATTTTGAAAGGTATACTGCCTTCTATAATACCTTTAATTCCAAGGCTATGACAATCCTGGATAAGACTTAAGGCTTTTGTAATCACAACTTCCTTGATATAATCCTACTGTTTAGTTTTATCTTGTGCTTGGATCGGTAGTGTGTTGCTAGACAGCCAGTTTTTATAATCATTAACAAGTAACCGCACACTGTACTTCGTGTTCTTATTTTTCCGATTGCCAAAATAACTTTTAAAAAATATAAAACTTAGCTGTTGTCGAGATTTAAAAATGCAAAAATGCCACAGTGACGAAAAACATGATGAAAGTAGCAGTTGTGCGACACTTTGCAAGTCGAGCTCAGCACCGATGTCAGAGGTCAGCCGCGCTGTACATATCGTGTCTCCCTGTGTCTCCGTGAGGCTGTACTTAAATTTAGAAATAATTAACACCTGACAAGCCTTTGGCTTGCAAGGTGTTTCTTAATTTCTACGAGCAGCCGTTGGTATCTTTTTTTCTTGACAGTGAACTGATTTTTTGAGTCATCTACTCAGCTGACACTACGGGCCCTAGGGTCACGAAACTTGGGACTTGATATTTTTAATTTTAATTTAGAAATAAAAAATAATTTACTTTAATTTAGAAAAATAATCAAGTGTAATCTTGTGACTTGGGTATTATTTCCTGCGTGATTTCATTGCGGGTGTTTTGATGTATAGGCGCAGACCGGAGATCTACTGTACATTTTGGAAAGCTGCAAATTATTAGCACGTACGAAGATAAATATCTGGTAGTAAACCCCTATGTCGATGGCAAGTATTCATGCTTTCTCTAAATCACATTTTTGGAATTAATCCATGTTATTTTAACATTATAATTAAAATAAATAGACTGTTTTAAAGGTATTTCAAACACATATCCAAGCACGGATACGGGATTAAAGCAAAAAGGAGCTAAAATAAATAATTTAAAACAATCAATAATTAGAATTCAAATAGAAAATTCAAACACGAGGCGTTGAAAAAAGAAGGTAGGCGTTTCTAATTCTAATTTCGACGCACACATTTAGGTCATCTCTGGGACGGCCTTATTATGCCTTTGTTTGTGAGCATCAAGGTGCGTGTAGCTGAAGACTTCATGGGCGGCGGCAAGAAAGCCCTGGATCAATTCATCAAGTCTATAGAAACTGATCACGATGTCAAGAACGAAAAGATCGCTGGTAATAAAGTTAAGAACCGAGAAAGCAATCCCAAATGGGGACTATGCATAATATATGTGGGCATTCCCACATACCGTCGCATTAATAATGTGTGTTTTGTTGGAGGAAATTCCCATGTAGTTACGTGGGATTTAGTAGAGTTTGAGACTCTTTCCGATGTGTATTATGCGCATGTGAGCCCTTGAATTTTATACGCATATATTTCCATACAATTTATATGTGGGAATTCCCACGCATATAAAGCATGGGATTTTAAAGGAACGACTCACCCTGGGCATACACGATAACTCCATCAAATACACTAACATGAACCTTTATAACTATAGTGCAGTTATAAAGTACTCCGTAAAAGAATTTTAAGCATAAAAAATTTAGAGAAATTTGTATTTCTATGTCTAACTTTCTGTTATACTTAGAAAAAGGTAGCCCTCCACCAAAATATGCAGAATTTAGCAAAATTTAAATATATTATCGCTCAATGGCGGCTGTTTTCGGTCTGCGATAATAAGCCCACATTGCCAGACTGCGTAGAATATCCGTATATTTTCCCATGGATTTACTACGTGGAAATTTTCACGCATCGCGTTTAATACGTGGCACGAAAAATTATGCTAACTGGGAAGCAGATATGTGACACTCGTGGAGAGAATGAAATAATTTGTGGCTAAAACGTAGTCGTAACTGAATACTTCCGGCTGCTATGTGAGAAAAGCGGTCCAACTACTGAACAACAGAAGATGGACTTTTTTCATTTTCAGAATCAACCCAACCCCGACGGTGTTTCCAACGTCGGGTTGCGACGTCTATTTTAATATTAAGGCAATGTCATATTTTTTTGATTAGGATTGTCGCACTATTTCCATGTTAGTAGCTTTTCCTAAAGAATCCTACACAATAATGCCGGTTGATCGAGATAATTTACTTGGTTCTGTTTAATTTTATACATTTCATAAAGACTGATTTTGTGTGTGACTTTTGTGTCCCATTTAGAGATCATGATATTCGGGGGCAGCTACTGATGGTGTATACGATTACCTGGAGCCAAGCACTTATGTGTCTTGTAGTCAGGTAAGTGAGCCTTTGTTCCGGGTTGCCCATTGTGGTGCATGACGAACAAAGGCAGACAGACACGGAGAGTTTTCTGTAAACAAAGGGTTTTTCATCAGTCAACAGAGAGAGAGAGAGAGAGAGAGAGAGAGAGAGAGAGAGAGAGAGAGAGAGAGAGAGAGAAAGAGAGAGAGTGAGACAGAGAGAGAGAAAGAGAGAGAAAGAGAGAGAGAGTCAAACAACAGGCTTTAAAAGTGTAACTGAGCGAAAATATCTTCACAAGTTTGTGGCTTCTAATTTCAATCAGTCTTAACGTTGTTGTGATTGAATGATGGCCAAAGCTCTTTCAATACGTTACATCATATTTTACCCAATATCCAAGCAGACGTAGCTTTGCGTATCTAATCATTTTAGATGGTTAAACTTTTTATTTTAAGGCATCTCATTTGAGATCCAATGTTGTGTACGAGTCCCCAAGACGACGCAGCGAGGACAAGTAAGTAAAAAGCTACAATCTTATGTGCCTGGTAAATGTATAACACCCTTATAAGCTTTTCAAGTGTAAATTGCCTTTGTTTTCTCAATTTAAAGAACAAACAACAAGAAATACTGCAAATATAATAGCTACTAGTGTGTTTTAGGTATCAGTACACACCACTACAAAAGAGTACAGGAGCCCATCAAGGGAAAGAGCAGCATGAAATATACAGCGAAGTGCAATTTGAACCTACAATCCCTGAAAACTTGTACGAGAGCGTGGCTGAGACCGCACCAGTCTCAAAGAGTGTGAAAGATACAGCATCGAAACTCAACCAACAGCATGTTGTTGGTAGTAAACACCAAGCCACAGAGAAGTCGGTGAAGGAATCGTACAGGCCTCCGGTCTCATCTAAGCCAGGGCCGCATGGCAGGAATAGGAACAGAGAGCTCCCTGATGTACCTACGCGCAGTCAAACACGACCTGAAGAGAGGCATCGCGAAGGAACCCAACACACCCCTGTCATTGCAGTCAAACCTGTCTCGAAGCAAGGTTGGCGAAGGAAAGGTGAAGGACGTGGTGGCGTCACTGGCAGTGAACAACATCATTCCCATAGCGAGGCAGCTCAGCAGGGGAGCAAAAAAGAAAAGATATACGTCACCTACGCAGATGTACCAAAATCAGTAAGCCGGATGTCAATACGCGAGGTTGCGGACTACCTGCGCCTGCTGGGATGAGAGAAGTACGCGAGGGCGTTCAAAGCAAATGACGTAGACGGCGCACTCTTGCTAGAACTTGACAGTGATGTCTTGACTACAGAGTTCGGACTCACAAAATTCGAGGCAATTAAAGTGGTAAAATTTAAAGTTCGGATGGAGGCCCACAGATTAGAAGTGTCTTAACCATGGTTAACTGCTTTCCCTGTATATGCACCTTAGATACGGTTTCTTGTAGTTGTCAATTGACTGTATTTGGGATGTTGCATAATCTATCTATCTATCTATCTATCTATCTATCTATCTATCTATCTATCTATCTATCTATCTATCTATCTATCTATCTATCTATCTATCTATCTGTCTATCTATCCATCTATGAGCATTTGTATAGCGCTTATTTAGACGAAGCCATCAAGCGCACATTTTTATGACAATTTTTAAAAATTTATACTGCTATTTTCTAAGATAAAAAACACGTGTGTATACAGTCACTGACTTGTAAAGAGTCACTTATTTAAATATTTTGATTTATCCATAGTAATTTTTGAAATTATAGGTCTTTAACTTTTCTTGAATTCAACAGTTGTTGGTATTGTTTTGATTTTATTGGGGAGTGCATTCCAGAGTGTGGGAGCGGCATAACAGAAACATTGTTCTCCATATCTCTGTCTTGTACGAGGTATCTTGAGTGTGTGGTAGTCTGTTAGAATCCGAAGGAGAGTGCCAAGAGGAATTTTGTATCTAGGATACTTTCAAGGGCAAGAATAGATCCCTGTGGTACAGGACAATCAACTGGGGACTGCTTTGAATAACGGCCATCAACGCACATGCAGACCGAACGACAGGAGAGATAGGAACGAAACCATTTAAGGGCGTGATAATCTATGCATAGACTTTGCTTCAGCCTTCGTAGAAGAATGCTGTGGTCCACAGTATCGAAGGCTGCGGACAAGTCCAGCAAAGTAAGAAATACCTGGACTATGATAGGCAAGATACGCCGACTGAAGAACTTCGTGTAGTCCATTCTCCTATCAATTTGTTCTATCAATTTGGAAGTGTACGGTAGATTTGTAACTAGACGATAGCTTTTCAAAAGATCCTGTCTAGATAAAACAGATATCAAAAAGACACAAAATTTTGTCATTACGAACACAACCCCCTTTCTTGTTGATATGTAACTCAAGAGTTTGAGAAATCCACGTAAAAGGCTTAGTATCAAGGGTATTTAGGGCGCTTCAATTATTTGTTTCTCATTTTACTTTTCACTTATGCTGTGTTGCGTTATGAATTTTTAAAGTACTTATTTTGGTAGGCTCCAGAAATTTTGAACAGCTTTATCAACCAATTAGAACCCCCATGGATGGTAGACTGTCAGCTGGAAAATTGTTTTAAGTTACGCTACGTAATCGCAGCTTTTAGCCTTTTGCGTGTTTGCTGAGAGATATGAATGTTATCTGCAGTTGTGTCTCCGGTATACACTATACATTGGATAGGGAAGTGTTTATTTGGGCTCCATCGACATTTGCAAAACTATTATTTCTATTCGAGAAGTTGGGTAGATCAATAGTTAGTGGTGCTGATCTCACAGGTTTTATAAAGAACACATATGTAGTTTCAACCACTTCAAGCATTAAAATAAACGCAGGATGAAAGAAGTACAATGTAAGCGGGAAAGGATATTTTCATTCAGTTGTGCTGAGGATTGTGTTTAAGCATATATCCTATTTCTGATCTGAGATAAGAGCCCGATGCAATAGGTGATATATATTTATCAGCTTTATTTACAACAAATTTCCTTTAAAATGATGGCACGCATTCCACTTCAGTTCAAAACTATATTTTACGCTTGGTATATTCACAAATGTATAGCCTGTATGATATTCTTATGTCTAAAGGACGGCTAACCGGTCAGCTTTTGTTTCAGAAACATCTACTTTTTAATTTTATGTAGCCTACTTAGTTCATCGTAGGATGAACCTCCATATCTACTACTACCTTCTTGTCACTTTGATAACATGATTTGAAGGATGGTGTGAACAAGAATGCACCCTTGAAGTATTTTCTCACGTCATGCTTCGCAAAATGGTTTGAAAACTAATTGTGAAATTTTAAAGGGAAATGCGGGTATCTCTTCGCCATCTAGCGACCGAAATGCGCATTACATTGAATACCGCTGAGTTTGAATCCATGTTTACACAGTGTAAATAACTACTAAATCCGTCTAGATCGAAAAAAACAAAGACAAATAGGGTCGTGTCCAGAAATGGTCTGTATTGATATTTTGTTCCTAGAAGGGCCTGTGTTGATGTATTGTCCATTTAAATCATATTACACTGTTTTCACCATTTACCCATTGAGTCAATGGGATTTTGTCATAAAGATTGTATAGTTCTCTTATTGATACAGTGAAATATATTTTTATTTGCTTAAAACATTTCTTATGACATGTTCTTCGAACAGGGAAAAAATGAGGCATTTGTCAATTGTGATTATGTGTGATTTTTGCATTTTGATTGAAATTTTTGGGTTTTACCAATGGTTTCTATAGTAAAAGTACGCGACCTTTCAGTGTCTTTATTTCTCTTATAACATCGGTGACCCGCCTTTTTCTTTTCAATTTTTGAATGTATACGCTCAAAGCATTAAACTGAAAGTATGAAGGAAATGTCAATTGTAGGTGAGATACCCGCATTTCCCTTTAACACCCCAAGAAGTTTGATCTGATCAATATTACTCTGTCTTTATATGGCATTGTACCTGGCCACCAATAAATTTCTATATTTCTAATTTATTTGTGGTTTTCTTAATTTTGTGCACATTTTGTCTAGTTATACTGGGAATAATGAAATTTTGCCATCAATAAGTTTTTGCAGGTAAAGTTTCAAGTTTTTAGTTTACGATTATTCTGATGTGTGTAAGAAAATTGGTTAATCTTATGTATAAACATATTTAGTCTGTTTGCATTTAAAATATAGGATATTCATTTGTTGTTTTATAGGTCGCGTCATTGAACCATTCTTTGCCAATTAAGTCTCATAAAAAATATTTAGATAAATAAGGTATTATGGCTGGACAGCAAAGAGTCTTGCGTTCACTTATTCTTAAAACTTCATTTCTTAAAAGTTCTTAACGTTCTTAACATTCTTATCATTTCTTAACGGTTATATATATATATATAACCGCTACGTATTTTCAGTTCGGTGTGTGGTTATACTATTACAACATTATACACGAGATTTAATTTTCATCACCACCGTTTTGAGGGAGTAGTAGTGGCCCCTATATGAGTACCAATTTATCCCATCCGCGTACGTTTCGTGGGTACCATAAATTTACAAACCATTTAAGTTACTATTATGACAACCTGCGTACCACCAGGCTCCTGAGTACAACCGTGCACAGCTTGATTCCGACAGGTCGTTATCCCGATCATGCGTGCTGAATTGCGTTATTATATTCTGAGTAATGAGAGAGTCTCCTGCAGTACCGCTATACCCTGATACTCTCAACCGGTAATTATCACTACTACCAGCCACAGAGAAGCTATCGTACAAAGCGTAAGCCCATTCACTCTCAAAGGTCTCCATATACACTAATAACTGCATTGGAGTGCTAGAGGTCATCCGCCATATTTTTTCCAGCCCCATCCAGTAGTTTCCTGTGATGTCATCAAATCCCGAAACATAGTCCAACCAGTATCTTCAGCGGCAGAAAGAAACAACCGAAGATATGAAACATTTACACTTCGAACCATTAGGATGCAATTTCGATCAATTGTTATGGTTGATTGTGATGATTTTAACCTTGATTTAAAGTAATATAAGATATGTATGGCACTTTGGCTCCCAATTTAATTGTTATAGCTTTTTTGCATAAAGATCAAACTTACAAATCAATTTGCCATTTATGTTTAAAAGTGTACAAAACTCGCCTATAGAAATCGACAGAAGCATCTACTCTTCTTTGGATCACTGTCCAGCCTGCACTATTAGATCCGTCATGTCTTTCTGGATCAAGCTCACAAAAGACTTCGAATTCCCCGTTCCCATCTGGATTGATGTAGGAAATAATGTCTTGATTGTAACCAAACAACAGGGAGTGCTCGCATTCTCTCATTATTGCAGAAAACCACAATGTAAACGTATCTTTATGCAATGTGAACAATTGATAGACGAACTGTCACATGTATTTCCAGCGAATGTTAATGCAGGAAAACAAAGTACTTGCAAAATGCTTTTAGGGAAATAACAGACTTGCATGAAGAACCCCATAAATAGTTGTAGTTATAAGCTCATATGTATAGTAAATTACACTACTGGCTTATATTGTAGCATTATATTTGCTTGTAAAATTCAGAAAATAATTGTAAAAGTAGTTTAGTTTCTATTAAAATATTTGGATTAAAAATACTGCATTTATATACTTTGAGTTATGGTATTCTTTTCCAGCTACATTTTTAATTCTACAGAACACACTCCAAACGGTTTTAATTACTTAAAAGAGATCAAAATCAGCTTTGACTTAATTTTGCAATGTATCGGCATTACTTCGATTTTAATAGCAATGCTTTCACAGCCTTTACGAACTCAAGTGTTGTTTTTTCAATGTACAATGAACTGGCTTACCCGAATCGGAGGCTTCGTAAAAATGTACATGTACATTAAAATCAGAAAAGTTCAGTTCATTGCCCATAGTTGCTCTATATACTAAGAGAATGCAGTAACTACTTTCAATGCAGAAATAACGACAGGACGCTGCTTGACTGCAGCGCACTGAACAGTTTATACGACTGACAAGCGTGCTGGCACGCCTGTTCCTGCGGAAATGATTTTGTAGCACAATTTGAACTTGATGGAGGCCAGTGTGATGTCTCGACGTAACTACTGAATGTGAAAGTGTTGTGTAGCGCCTTTCTTGGATCAGGTTAGTTTCCGCATCAGTAAAGGCTATGTATGCAAACAGAAGCACGCCAAGCAGCACTGCCGTTATACCCAGTTTTCAAATCCTGCCGATTTGATTCCTTTAAAAATCCATTAAATATGTAATTAATAATTAAGTCGTCAGGACAAGGCTTTTTCCTCATTTGGTTTTAAGCACATCACTTGAACAAAGTAATGTTTTAGCCAGAAACACAACTGAAAAGAGACACTAAAATTTAACAAATGCTGTAAATTATCAAACTGATAGTTGACCAATTGCGAAGCTTTGTTATGTGACTTAATTTTGTGATTTCAGCTTCCTGTTCAATAACACACCAAACGCCATTATGAATGCCCTTCCTTCATACATTGATCGTTTTTGTCTATGGCTTAATAACTGTTTTATATAACGGCAAAAGTATTTGATCTGCAACTAAAAAGACACTCCTACAATGACGTCATCGACGAGATTCTATTTCTACATATGGTCAAAACACGAACATGGTGCTGCTCTTTCATTCTGAATTATCAATGCACACACGTTCAAAACTTCATATATATATGGTCACAGAGAAACGCATTTCCCTCAGTCACTCTTCGCCTTACCAGTCTCACCTTGCTCACTAGGACATACACTTCGCATTACCAATTCAAATCGCACATACAAACACTCCTCATTATATTTGTTGCAAGTTACCTTTTTCATAGCTGAACAAGACCATGTGAGTGCACATCGTATAAAACTACGATACTTGTTTCTTTTAAAACTGGAAGTAGACTGATTTCAATTTGCTAATTGCATAGGACAATCATCGTCTACTTAACATAACATTCAGCCTGGAATCATATATCGTAATCGGCATTTTAATTTCGAAAATATCAGCTTGTAGACTACGAAGCCATCACTATGGGTTTTCCAATGTGTTTAGGTTATCGTGATCCATAATAAATAAAAATTCTTTGGAACACACAGCACCACATGGGTAACCTTACCAGGTGCCCTGTTGCTAAGTTATTGTAATTGTAATTGATATTGTAATGCTGTATGTAGCAAGACACGTTTTGAGAAATTGTTGTTTTACCTTTAAATTTAATTGGATAGAGTATGCATTTAGGCAAAATTTTTAGATGTATTGAATGTGTAGGAACTACAGATTAAATATTGCTCTGTTCTATTATAAATTTTAGGATTTTAATAGAAACGACATTTGAGCTTAAAGTACTCAGTGAACTGACATAGAATCCTTTTAAGGCAATGCATTGGTCAGTATTATGTTTAGGTATAATGCTTGTACACGTGACAATGGATAGATGTTCAATCAATGTTTTGGATAATGATTTCTTTAAAACTATACCAACCGTGGTGTCTGCACGCTCTGATGATCGCAAGCATTCACGTGGGATATGCAATGAAAATCTTGCAGTGTTTGGCTCAATACCAGTAATTGATACTCGACGTTTTTACAAGCCATCTAAACCAGTACCAAACGCAAATTTTAGTAACCTTGTTCCCATACAAATGTCACATATTGTGCCACATATTAGAATAGGAACCGTCAATGCAAGATCCTTAAGAGCTAACAGAACTCTAGTCAAGCCCCTAATAATAGACAATAACATAGACATTTCTTGTATAACTGAAACGTGGCTTAATGATGACGATACCTTTGTGCCTCGTGATTTCACCCCGAACGGCTTCACATTTCTTAGAAAAGATCGTAATGGTGCACAAGGTGGTGGGGTCGGTGTACTTTGTAGAGACAATCTTAAGCCGAAACAACTATGTAGTAAAACATACAGTTCGTTCGAACACATTTTAGTTTCCTTGACAACCAAAAGTAAGACCTTACGTGTCATATGTGTTTATAGACCACCATCATCTTCGCCAAGCGTTTTCTTATCCGAATTTACTGAACTGCTTGAGAATTCGTGTCTTGGTGGTAGTCCTATTGTAGTTTGTGGTGACATAAATATTCACTGGGACTGTCAGTCGAACAAACTGACGAGTGACTATCGTGAAATTTTAAACGCTTTTGGCTTGAGGCAACATGTAGCACAGTCTACTCATCAATGTGGTCATATTTTAGATCACATCCTCACAAGACAAGTAGATAATCTTTCGCCAACAATCCCTGTTGTAGCGAATCTCGTCACTGATCATTGTTTGGTTTACTTTGACATCCAGCTTATAAATCAGCAAAAGCCAATAACACTTTCGTCATACCGCCGTATAAACAAAATTGATGTGCAAAATTTTAGGGAGGACATTAAGCAAACTGAAATGTTTCGGAAATTTGAAGAAATGGACCTTGATTTATTGGTTTCTAGTTATAACAATGAACTACGTACCTTGCTTGATAAACACGCCCCACTTGTTCATCGTAAGTCAAAGACGACGCGTAGTGAGCCATGGCAAAATGATGAAACTCGTGCTGCGCTGTCTCGGATGCGAGCAGCCGAAAGAAAACTGAACAAAACGCATTATGATGTGGATAGATCCAACTACTTTGCATTGCGAGAAAGTTACAGGAAACTGGCTGATACGACTAGTTCATTGTACTATTGTGACCTAATTGAACAATGTTCTGACCAAAAGCAGCTGTATAAAACAGTCCATGGAATTATGCATAAAGAACGACAAAATCCATTACCCGACACAGACTCTCCTGCTGCCCTAGCAAACAATTTCAATGAATACTTTAAATCCAAAATTGACAATATCAGAGCCACATTTGAGTGTGACGATCTTGATCCTTTCACGTTTGACTGTCCTTTTCAAGGAATCCCTTTATGTCATTTCCGCGAACTCAGTATGGATGACATACACAAAATTATAATGGAATCAGCCCCCAAGTCATGTGACACTGACCCTATCCCTACATGTTTATTGAGGAAATGTATAGATGAGTTACTCCCAATCATAACAAGAATTGTAAATCTGTCAATATCTACGTCCACATTTCCAACTCAGTTTAAAGAAGCTTTGGTCCAACCCCTTCTAAAAAAACCCGGGCTCGAAACAATTCCTAAAAATTATCGGCCTGTGTCAAATTTGGCCTTTGTCTCCAAAATAATAGAAGAAGTTATCTGCCAGCAACTAGTGCACCACTTAGAAATTTTCAGGTTAGATGAGAAATTCCAATCTGCTTACAGAAAGTATCATAGTACAGAGACAGCTCTAATTCGCCTTTTCAATAACCTACTGGTCCAGCTTGATAACAAACAGGCAGTCTACCTGGTATTTTTGGACTTGTCCGCCGCCTTCGACACAGTAGACCATGATATTTATCTTCAACGGTTACAGCGCTCTTTCGGTGTCGAGGGCGATGCGTTAGGCTGGATGTCATCCTATTTATGCGATCGCAGTGCGCGGGTCAAGATTGGTAGTGTTCGATCTGACGCTATTTATTTAGAATGCGCACTTCCACAAGGATCCAAAATAGGCCCCAAAGGTTACTCTCAATACACCAAACCACTCGGTCCGCTCATCAAGGCTCGAGAAATAGTGTATCATTTCTATGCAGATGATTCGGGACTGGAAAGAGGTTTCAATCCTCGTTCGTCAGCAGATCAGCTTGCAAACCTTACCGAGGTTAAAGGTGTGATTACCGACATTGGAGCCTGGATGAGTGCTAATAAACTTAAATTGAATAAAGAAAAAACCGAGTTTCTAATTATTGCAAGCAAGTATAATGAGCAATTCATCGAGGTCGATCAGTTGTGCTTGGACAGCGAATGTGTTCCGCGCTCTGATACTGCACGTGCACTTGGTGTAATGATTGATTCATCTCTCACTTTGGAGGCCCATGTGAGCTCAGTCATTCGCATATGCTATTACTACCTGCGATGGATTCGAGACGTCAGGCCCAGATTAACGGAACATGCTGCAAAGACACTAGTCCACGCTTTGATTATCAGCCGCTTGGACTACTGTAACAGTTTGTTGATTAATCTCCCGAAATGTCTTCTTGGGCGGCTACAACGGATACTCAATCATGCAGCTCGTGTGGTAAAACTGTCGCATGAAGAGTCCACTCGTGATAAACTGATCGCTCTTCATTGGTTGCCGATTGTACAACGTATCATGTTTAAAGTTGCCTTAATTACGTATAAAGCCCTTAATAATCAAGCACCAGCATACATTAGAGAGATACTTACGCCTTACGTTCCAGCTCGTCGTCTCAGGTCGTCTGACCAAAGTCTACTAGTTGAGAATAGGACTAACCAGCGCTATGGTGACAGGGCATTTCAAAATGCAGCCCCGAGATTGTGGAACTCGTTGCCTTTGGAAGTGCGAATCGAAAAGGATATTTTAGTGTTCAAGAAATTATTAAAAACTCATCTTTTTAGACTAGCATACTATAATTAGTTCCGTGATATGCCGATCTAGTCACTATAATTGTAAGGATTTGATGTGAGACATTTCAGTTTTAACAACTTTTGTGATAGTGTTCAAAATTTCATTCAGTATACAAACACTTTTCTAGTCACTGATTCTTCTGTTATGCATAATTTTTAAGTTATGATTCTTCTATTCAGTAAGTATGTAATTACTGGTATTTTAGCTATTGTTGCGCTTAGGGTTAAATCCATTGTAAGCGCATTATAAATACGTATAATAATATAATAATAATAATAAGTTTATTATGCCTGTGAACCAACCGACCAATCAGCGCACGCTGCAGTTCCTATCATGTGATCAAACCATTCCCAACTTATCGCGATCCGAGTGACAGGAGATTTTTGTCCAGTTAATATTTTGAGAAAATATCAAAATCAAGGTAAATGCATACTGTTTTGGATATTCTTTATCTTGGATATATTTACTATGCATATACTGTAAGTTTTGTCTTGCTTCGTGCACGTTTGGTGTGTTTGCTGACTACACGTTTAGTTCTGGGTTTTGTCAGACCTACTTTTGTTCGGTAAATGCTTCCCTGCCATCAGAACGTAGTGTGGGTTATGCGTAATAGACAGTGGGGTGGTTTCCGAGCGATATTCTAGTTTGTCCATTTCGAGGTTTAACTTCATTGTCAGCAAACAGTTTGCATTGAGTGCTCTCTCCAAACGGGAAAGTTTTTACTTTCCACCGTCCTTCTTTCCTTCTGCCAGCACCAAGACATTGTGGGAGAGGGGGGCACGCAGTTATCATGGTTCCAGGAAGTTTCGTCTTCTTTTGCCTTGATACTAGGGCAACTTTCTCAGGGGAGTTGCTTACACTGTCCCCTGCTGTGGTCTAACATGCCTTTCTGGATTAACATGACTGTGTTTATCACGTTAAAGAGTAGTGTAGCCGCTTCTAGACACATTTGTCTCGGTGGAGAATCGATCATGTACTCGCTACAGTGGCGTCGTATCTCCAGCAGGTACGACAATTCGACCCCACGGCTGTTGGAACAACTCCAGCGTTATCTTCGATAGCGGCCTGTGGTGTGGGGTTAGCCTGGGGCTGTGCTTTCCTCTACGCGTTGTGACTTTGTGTGTTTAATCCGTGGCAGTGACGACTATAACAATTTCGGTGTTTGTGGCACATGAGTCGGATTGCCACCGGGTCGATTTGCTCGCGAGTCGTGTTGTCACCGCCTTACGGTACCTACGGTACTTCCAGGGCGGATTACCACCGGCTCGCTGTGCGTATGGGTCTTGTTGCCACCGACTGGTTACACTGATCGGGTTGCCACCGACTCGCTGTACCTGTGGGTCGTGTTGCCACCGACTTGCTCGGTGAACGGGTTGGAGTGTTATTATCTCGAAATGCTACCGACTCGGAGTGCCACCGACTTGGAATGCCACCCACGCGGAGTGCCACCGACTCGGAGTGCCACCGACTCGTAGTGCCACCGACCTTGAGTGCCAACGACTCGGTGTGCCACCGACTCATTGTACTCACGGTTTGGATTGCCACCGACTCTCTGGTATCGCAGGTCGGATTGCCACCGACTGCCTGAGTGCGTAGATCGGAGATGCAGTGTCTCCGTGTGCTTAGGAATTTGTCTGCAACGGCTTGCTCTGCCCCTAATGTCTGTGTGCAGCGGGTTGATGATAACGTTTTGCAAACACTAATTCTGTTTACGAACAATGTCTGGTGGTTTTCTTTAAAAAAGAGAAAATGAGACAGCTTAATGGTTATAAGATTCCTTTTATCATTAATGTCTGCTGTTTTGCACATTTTCTTGTTGTTGTATGCTGCTGGTGTTCTGATTGTAGAGTCGCTGCAAATGCCGGAATCGTGTGCTCACATCAAGCGTACAGGTGATCCTCACTCACTGCCCGGCCTGCTTACGTCGCTGGTTCATTCAGCCTTGTACATTAGAAAGCTGTTGTGATCAGTGCGCACATTTGTACAATTCTATGTTCGCGTTTATACTTCAGCAGCAAGAGTACGCAAGGGTAAAGAATAGGGATCGCAGGTGCTCCAAGAGTGACAGATCATCGGGATTGCTGCAAGGCCCGTCTCCCCTCATTTTGCTATCGACGGTTGGCATCGGATACGGATACTCAGGATGTTCTGCAGGCACAGAAACTCCTATTGGAACAGTGTTGGTGACAGACGCCTTCACTGCAGGCTCCCGTTTAATCCCTTTTGGATGTACCGTTGCACATCGTGACCGTGACTGATACCACCGTAGTGCCTCATGTAACATGGACTCAGCCATTGTCTCCCACCGTGGACCTAGACGGTGCGATCTCCAAGGCGGTTACAAATGTGTTAGTGGAGTCTTCCCCTCGGAGAAAGGAACTCCCCTAAAGAAATTTGCGTTGAATCTGAACTTACACCATGACACGTTGCGTCATGTTTCGGATGATGAATTGAAGATGTTGCGCAATCTGGCGTCAAAGTCGGTGGCGTCCGCTACGTCACGCCTCAACTCATCTCTGGCTGCCACTATAACAACTCAAACCTCTTCACCAAAGGATAGGCAGTAGCAACCCCCTTCGCTTCCACTTATTTCGCCAATTCAACCGAGTCTTCACAGGAAAACCTCTCGTCGGGAAAAGAGGAGCAACCATTGGTCAGCGAACAACAACAAGTTCGTCAACCGGAAGTTTCTCGGTCTCCGGTGGTTACTGCAACGGCATCGCTCATGGTGGCACTGACACGTCCACAGTCTCGTCCCCTGTCACAGGTTACAGTATCAGATACTGCGCAACCCATAACGTATCAGCATTCGCCGCGGGTGGACTTTACGTTTTTCAGACCAGTACGTACTGGAATGGAACTTCCGCCGGAAGAGTGGGATGAGGCATCAGCTGCGGATTTTTCGGCAACGGATTTCCCTTTCAGAGATATTCTCAGGTTTATTGCTGATAATTCTTCGGTATTGCTAGTGACGTTGCAGCAACAGGTCAG
Source organism: Protula sp. h YS-2021 (assembly GCA_949752745.1). Classification (NCBI taxonomy): domain Eukaryota; kingdom Metazoa; phylum Annelida; class Polychaeta; order Sabellida; family Serpulidae; genus Protula; species Protula sp. h YS-2021. The sequence continues at coordinate 64,406,575 of OX457028.1, read as the reverse complement.
TCGGTCGGCTCTCTTTTTTATTGTCAAACGCAGTCCCAGCAGCGTCAGGATTTTATGGCGTTATCCACAGCTCCATGCGTCACTAATGTTCTACAGGCACCCATGGAAGAACTACAGTCAACGTAGCAGGCTCGCCCACGTCCTTGGTCACGTTTGTTACAATCGAAGGTGTTGCATGTGAAGACTGCAGCTTATCAGTCTAGTGATGGTGTTCTACCCGTGCAGCCGCTGGTGTATCCCAGGAATATTGTGCCTGGCTACCTAAGATTACATCCGATTCAAGTGTACTATAAGCAGAGCGTGAATGTCGATTTTTGAAAGAGACGGCAGGAAGGCAATGCGTCTTTTCAAGACGCAGCTTTTCAAGTGCTTCGGAAGTGCGTCGATCCGGGCACCAGCGTACTGTTTGATGTTCGACTCAGTAGTGGCCTCTTGAAGTTAAACACCTATTTGCTGTCATTTTACGCAGGGATCAAGTTTTGCCACACTAGAACTTAGGAAGATGATAGGAAGTTGTGGTTTGCCCCCATAGACAATCAGTCGGACTTGTTGCCGTCACAGCTACTCAAGGGTGTTATTGAGGCGGTGCGCGTGCGCTCGCAAGATGCCCTGATGCGCAAAGCACTGACACCACGGGCCGTTCCAGCTAGTCAGCAGCCACGCCATGGAAGAGGCCGAGCTCCGCTCCAGTGTCGACGCCTCAGCCAAAGAAAGACAAACTTGACTAAAAAAGCAGCTGCCACGTCAAAGCAGAGGTGGCAGCCAATTAAAGTATCCGGCACGGATCCGACGATGATCTCTGCCAGATACTTTTGGTTTTTGCGAAGAATCGGTTGGTCAGTATCGCGAATTGAACATAGATGCGCCCGTAGGCGGAAGGCTAAAGAATTTCTGGCCAGGCTGGCAGGCTTTGGGAGCGCCTAAAAATGTGGCTCAGTGGTTGTGTTGGGGCTACCTTCTCCCGTTTGCAAGGGATACGTCGGAGTGCCTTATTTTTCCACCGCTTGCCAGGCTTCCCATCCTTCTTTAGTTACAACGTATAATCACGATCGGAACAAACAACGTGCCTTGCAAGAGATGGATCACGATTTGTCAGTAAAAAAAGCCATAGAAAAGATGCCGCTAGGCACGCCGGCGTTTTCAGTCGTGTCTTTCTCGTTCCCAAAACGTCAGGGGGTTGGCGGCTTGTCATAGACTTGTTGCAGCTCAACCAATTCCTATATCTCACGTCGTTTACGATGGATACTCCTCAACTGACCAAGACCACCCTAACACAGGACATGTGGGCGGTGTTGGTGGTTCTGTCAGACGCATATTTACACATTCCAATGCATCAGTCGGATTGTCCTTTTCTCGCATTTTTTCGCGGATCAAAACTATTGGTTTCTTGCCCTACCGTTCGGCCTATCGACGGCTCCGTTAGTGTTTTCTCAGGTTATGAGGGCGGTCAAACGGTGGAGTCGCCAAGCGGGGTTTCTGTTCTTCCAATATCTCGAAGACTGATTGTTAGTGAACGCGGACAGGCGTTGCTCCTAACAGAAGTGAATGTTTTGTTGAGTCGCTGTGGTGCTGTGGGTTTGCTGGTCAATTACTCGTTCCCATGCAGAAGATAACATTTTTCGGGGAGCTTGCTGGATTTTGCGTGTGCCAGAGCTTTTTCCACACAAGACAGACTCCGCAAAATTACGTCACTCATTGCCAGGGTTGTTTCTAGGCCTCGGGTAGCACAGCTGCAGTCTCTTCTACGTTTGTTGGTTGGCAACGGGAAAGACGGTCGAGCTGGGCAGATGTCATTTTCAGGAGTTTCAGCACGACGCTCTGAGGGCTTTGCGTCACGGCAGGTTGAGCATCGCATAACGTTGCCATTGGTAGCTCTCAGGGATCTGGATTGGTGGTCGTGTCAACCCAATCTTTTGATCGGTGTGCCATTTTCTCGGTCATCTCCATCGAAGCAGGTACAGACGGACGCGTCTTGCACCGTGTGGGGTGTGGTCTTCTAAAGCGGTGTATGGAACGGTTCTTGGTCAAGCCAAAATAACGATTGCACAACAATGTTTTAGAGATGAAGGCGGTCTTGATAGCTTGTCAAAGTCGACGGTCACGTGGTGTAGTATATGTCCAAGCAGCGCGGCACTAGTTCATCTATGTTGTATCGTCTCACCAAGAAGGTTTTATTATTTGCTCGGCATTCCCATTTAGTCATTCAACCGTCTCACATAGCGGGCAGTCGGAATGGAGTGGGCTTTGGCGGAGTACAAGTTTCGTTAGATTGTCGCACAGTCACCGTGGGGGCAACCTCAGATCAATCTATTTGCCAATCATCTCAATCATCGTCTTCCGGCGTACATGTCTATTCTATTCTATTCTGGTTCTTATAACGCGCAACAATTGAGCACGATTAACACTAAAATATGCTTTACTAAAAAGATGAGTCTTTAGCATTCGCTTAAACATATTTTTTGCAGTTTTTATGCTCCCTGGTAATACGGTTCACAGTGTAGGACTCGCATGACTAAAACTTCTTAGTCAATAGTTCAGATTACACTTTGGTACAACTAAAGGAATTGCATAATACTCCAAATCCAGCGAATGTAGTAGCCTTCGTGCCCGGATGTCGATGTGTTGTGTCATCTGCCAGCGTAGGTGCTGTTTGCCTTACCTCAGTCGTCTCTCATGATGAACGTTCTTGTAAAGGTTTGGCACGAGAAGCCTCGGCGCCTCTTCTTGATAACTCCCGATCTTTCAGAACTGTCATGGTTTCCTTTGTTGATGCGGTTACCGTGCGTCATGGGCCTTCACGTTCTCCTAGAGTATGGCAGACTGCGGCATCCCCACTTGGAATATTATCATCCAAATCCTCAGTTGTTTCGACCCAAACTCTGGGGCATAATTTTTCCTTCTTGATTCACAAGGATTCCACTAACAAGGTATACTTGTCTCATTAGCGTTTGTTCGCGTCATGGTCTAGAGAATCGATCCCGTGGCTGCCACGGCAGTGGCAGTGGCTGACTTCTTTTTTGCATCCGTTCGAGGTCAGAAGCGTTCAGGTTAGATCGGTTTTGACTTACCGCTCGGCTCTTACGTTTATTTTGAAGAGGACATTGGGCTATGACTTCGGAGGTGTTGTCGGACTTGGTTAGGTCTTTTCAATTGGAACGACATATTGCGCATGGGACAGTGCTGTCGTGCGATTTGTCCTTGGTTTTGAAGTATCTCACGTTGCCATCAGCCGGTCATATCTGACAAATTACTTACCCTTAAGTGCGTGTTGCTCGAGGCGTTGGCGTCGGCTAAACGCCGTGAGGAAATACATGCCTTGCATGGAACATTAGTATGATAACTTCAGTTCATTGAACTAAATGTGCGTTAACAATGGGCATTTCGCGATGTAATCCTACTGAATATTGTTAATTGTTGTTAAATGGGCAGTACGCGGTAAGACCCTGCTGAAATTAAAAGAAGAAATTGAATTTATTTCTTTTAATTCTACCTTGTGTATGGCATAGTGTCTTTTAGGCGGTATGTCAACCAGTCCATATGCATTGGATATTCAATTTCCACTGCCAGTTTTAGTCTCCCATAGTGTTGGCTTCGTAGTCTGCAAGCTGATATTTTCGAGATTAAAACTGAAGTTTTTAATTTGTTAATACTCATTTTTGTGAGTAAAATATCTTATAGACGCAGAAGCTATCACTCGAATTGTGCCCACCATCTTTCACATCAATTGGGATTGTCTGGTACGATAAGTCGAGTATGGTTTCATCTCATGATAGGAACTGCAGCGTGCGCTGATTGGTCGGTTGGTTGACAGGCATAGTAAACATAGCAGTATGGCACCTGGTAAGGTTACCCATGTGGTACTATGTGTTCCAAAGAATTTTTTATTTATTATGGGTCGCGATAAACAATGTAAATACATTGGAAAACCCGCAGTGATGGCTTCTACGTCTACAAAATATTTTACTCATAAGATTAGTATTAAGAAATTAAATGCTTCAGTTCTGCGCTTGCAAATAATAGAGACATTCGAACTTCTAGTATGGAATTCTTGCAATTTATGTTCACGCATATCAGTGTTTACGTTTGTCAATGATAGTTTTACATTTTTCTGTACGTAGAAGAGTGTGCGATGCAAATACATTTTTATTATCCAAAATTAAGTCAAGATAAACAATTTGCCAGTTGGCAACTTGAAACATTTGGTTTGTCGTAAGCAGTTCGATCGAGTCCCTAAGGTATTGTTTTGTTGTTCAACAATATTTTTCTTAGTTTTTTCCATTCATTGCCCCTTAAACCCTATAGCTAAAACAGTAGGCAGTTCTTTTTCGGTACAAGTAGCATGCAGTTCTTTTTCGTTATAAATATTGTGAACAACACTGCGAAAGAGCTCGGTATCAAAGTATTGATTGCTTTCCCCAACTCTGTTTCCCCGATTGTGTTGGATATGATGCTCTGGCTTTTTAACCGCGTTTTATAGCAACAGTAGCTTGAAGATATTGTCAAAAATCTTATTCTTCTACTCCCTACTTTTCTACTCTATTGCAGTTCCCAGTGTTCATTTCTACTTTATCAAAATATGCACTACGGATATGTTTAGCTTGTCCTGCCATATTTTAGGACTATTATATTTGAGAACGCCCTCCTAGGGGAGTTAGTGCTTTTTTAAAGCTGATTAACTTGATTGTCACATACTATTTAGAACTCTCTGTTTCAAATAAATATCTGGAAATCAATTTCTTTGACGCACTGTTAATGTATTTGTGCACAGAGGATTACCTGCAATTAACAAACTCAAACATTTACGTTCATGACCGAGACAATGTTTTCAGACTTAAGCTGTGCTAACAAAGGTCTCAAAAACACGTAAAAGATCAATCCATTTAATAATTTATAACAAGACCTTGTTAGATCATCAGGTACTGACAACGTCAATTCTACATGTTCACGTATAATAGTGGAAATCTTGTATAGTGTGCAGTGTACGATTTGGCCATAGAATCAGCAGTGCAGCTATTGGTATAGAGAAAGCAGGACCGACTCTGCGATACAAGCTACAAACAATAAAATATCTACTCACATTGTCAGAGTCTTCGATGCAATTTATCGTGTTGTAAAAGCTAGTGAAAAAAGTGAAAATGGAATTAAAATCATAGGAAAACTTCTTCTAAAGTGTTCTGCCCGATACCTCGCAATATATACGCATCTCTTCGAGTAAAAAAAATGTTCAATCATTTGGGACAAATTCTCAATATAGAAGTGTCCTTAACACTATCATAAAAAGGACAGATTCACATTAAACGAAAATAAAAACTCTATAAATTAATGCGATGGATTTTTCGACGCAGTTTAAAGTGACAGTAAAATGCCGTAAATTATCCTACCACACTCTGTCTTCATAATATCACCTTATGTTACTTACAACACGGACGTCTTTCCCATGTTTTACTTGTTATTCAGATGACTCCCACACTCGTAACATTCATTAACACAGTTATTCCATTAGATTTTTTTGGATAGATAAGTAACTTTAATAGTAAGTTTTACATGACTAGCCACAACAACCTATTGATGTAGATATGCCAGGAGGGCACACGTTACACGTGCACCCATATGCTATTCAAGAGCACCAATTGCTTTGCCTGAATTACTTCATCAATGCTACTTTTTATCCATGTACACCCGAAAATCATTGCATATGTGTGGTGTTTCTCACAGTTAGTCAACACACAATGGTTTTTTATGTATTATCTTAGTAAGTAATTTAATGTGTCATCTGTTTATTTTAACGTCGCAGCGCAGTACAAACAGTAAATAAATTATTTAGAAATGCATTGCTTGGGTTATTTAATCCTTCTTAGTTGTTCATGCTTTTCTCAAAGGTGATTTTGGTAGAATTGAAAATAGAACATCCTGCATAGTTGCGCTGTATATACGACTTCAAAAGTGAAACTTAAATAAAAGGAATTCTAGAAATATAGAGTAAATTTGTAGAGTAGTGCATGCTGGGTCTTGGCCAAAAGCCCCCGGGACAAAAGCCACCTGGCAAAAACCACCGGGTCAAAACCCACCCTAGGATAAAAACAAAAACAAAATCCACCCAAATGTTTTTTTTCTTTTTTGTTTTTGTGTTTTTTTGCTTCTCTTCCAAAGTAAAATAAGTAAAATGCAATTGTTCTAAGCACCTCAGTATTGCTCACATCTTTATTTACTTCTCAAATGTAAAAGTACAAGTTTTGAACTCTCGATTACAGACTTTGTAGTACACAACAAATTGCAATTAAATTGGTAATCCAGTACCCTTTGCAAGATTTGAACTCTAGATTGCAGAACTTGTAATGAAATAACAGTCAATAAGATTTACTGAGTAAAGATTTACTGGACTCCAAATGCAATTAATGTAATTGCGCAAGTTCGATTTATTTCTTAAATTAAAAAATCATTTGGGTGGTTTTTGTCCTAGGTTGGATTTTGACCCGGTGGCTTTTGTCCGGTGGCTTTTGTCCCGGGGGCTTTTGTCCCCGGGGCTTCTGTCCTGTTTGCAACATATAAAAATTAGACTTGCTTGCGAATAACAATGTATCATTTGTTGTCAGAAAATCATTTGTTATTGGCTCATACAAATATAGTTATTTTTTACACCCCATTCTAAAAAGTTAACATAGTAATGCCAAATGCTCTGACGAAATAAATAAGGGCGTGTTACGTAAAGTGATCGCAATCACTTACAGGTTGCGGTTCGGTTGTGGTTAGTCTTGTAACAGATATCTTGGCCCAAGCATAAAAAATGCTGAATAAAAGCATTAGCATTGATTTTAAATCAATTCCTTTTAGCGACTGTTGCTTTTAAGTCTTTATAACTTCATTACTTTCATAATCACTTTTTTATAAGAGTAATAATAACCCCTGTAGCTATACCAGTTTACTCCATCGGCATAAGAGTTGTGATGGCCTTGGTACTAGATGCTATTTAAATTGCTATGATGGCAGGTTTTGTACCACCAGGCCCCTGAAAATTGTTGTGAACAACTGTACCCATCATTATTTCTGTCTTTTGTGCTGAATGGACTGCTACTATGATACGTCATTGCGTCGCCCGCGTTACCACTGTACCCAGACACAGTCAGGCGATAGTTGGTCCTGCTATTGCCTACACGAAAGCTCTCATATAGTGCGTATGCCCAGTCATTGTCGAAAGTTTCCAGATACACTAGTAGTTTCGAGGAGCTGGTGGATGTGAGGCGGCTTATCTTGTCAAGACCCATCCAGTAGTTTCCCGTAATATCACCAAATCCATCCACATATTCTGACCAGTTTCTAAAAATAAACAAAAGAGTAACATTGCAAGATGGGTTTAGGACAAGCTGATAGCAGATGAGTATTTAAGCAATTGTCGAAAGAAAAGAATGCGCTGTTACATTGTATAACGTAGAGAAATGTAGCCACTGCATAAAAGTTAAAACTGAGTAACCCAAAATTGCATTGTACAATGTTTTTAGCTTTTATAATGTATATATAGACTCCAAAAGAAAAATAAAATACGCGAACATGATCAGTGATTGTGTAATTATCAGTGTAGTGCAAATAGCGCCACGGAAGAGATTAAGGATAAAAGTTGCTACAACAACGTGCTTTAGTATAGTTCGTATGAATTGATTAGGGTGCTATATAATACAAATGCAGAGTTTGGGTATTATTAGGACGAGGTGAGCTATTGGCTGCTAGGGTGCAATCATAAAAAAAAAATAATGAAAATTGAAGTTTGAATGTTACCTGCGAGTGTAGAAATAAGCAAAAAAAAGTTATCAACTCTGGTTGTATGCCACACTAAAAACCGATGAATGTTGTTCGCATAACATATTTGCATTTCGGTGTAGTCCGCTGTTATAAAACTCTGTCTATGTGTTATGTATATGCTATTTCTAGGGAGATCTGTGTGTTATGTATAAATACAGAGAGGATTAATATTTAAAGCACAATTACTCTCTTTTATGAGTACTGTTTTCGCAGAAGCCCAAAAGGGAGTAAAAACGTGTTATGCACAGCGGCCCGAATAACCTTAGAAGTTGGCTGTAGGACAACAGCAGCCTGTATGATTGGTTACGCTTCCAGTGACAAATCACACTACTGCACACTCCAGTTCTTAAACACTTAGCAGGTTCGCAGGAACTAGTGTTTTGGGCAAATAACTACAATTTACAATATATAGCTAAACTGTAACACACGCAACTGAAGCTTGTAAGAGTTATTAACCTTATTAATTTTTATAAGGTTTACTCAAGGGAAATTCGAAAGAATATTAATTATTTTCAGCACTTATTTGCAGAAGTCGACACTGGGATCGACCCTTCTTTGAATCACCGTCCATCCTACATTGTTTGAACCATCGTGTCTTTCTGGGCTCAACTCACAGTAAACATCAAATTCTCCCATGCCATCAGGATTTATATAGAATATTCCATCACGATCTTAACCTGAATCCGCTAATTCCTTGCTACCTGTGCTATCTGGATTGTTGTTAAAATACAGACATAACTCTAACTGTTGAAACTTTGGAATAACACAAGGTACGCATTTTATAAAACATCGGGACCATTTGTTAGAATGTCACAAATTGTACTGATAGAGAAAGATACAAAACAATGTTAAACTTGCCACAGTAAAGCATCAGATACTGGAATTTATTAAGCAGCTGCCTATTTTTTATCACAGCTGGACGTTCCTGAGAGCCTTTGGAATGACAAGGCAAGATACATGACACTCCGGAATTAATGAGATCACATTTTCGAAACGTAATGTAAACTGCATTTGCTTCGTATTACATTTTGATTAAATGTATCATATTGCTTTGATATTCAAGGGAGTAGTGTAATCGCCAACCACATGCTGGTGTTATTCGTGATATTTGTTTCATTTCAGGCTTTCAGTGGCGGTGAAAAGGCATTTAGCTATTTCGCACTTTCTTTATGGAACACCTTACTCAAGACGCTGAGAGGCACACCTACTGTCGCATTCTTGAAGCAAAGTAAAACGCCAGAACATAATACAAAATGATGTCGTTTTGATTTGTATATAATTTATAATGTTATTGTTACACATTCTTTGTGAATTCTGGTGACCTCCTTAATTAATTTACATCGTATTAATAAAACCCGTTTGTCGTAGCAGCACAAAACTCAGCACCGCGTGCTTGCTGCTGTGTGAGAAACAGTCGTAAAGGGTAAACAAACTTGTGTGTTAATTTGATTTGTTCAATAAAGAACAAACTCTGAGCATAGTCTCGTAAATTGTTTGTGTCTTTTTGAAGCATATATCTTGAAATATTTAACAAGGCAAAGGACGATAAATTCTACACAATCTTTTTAACTAAATGAAAACAAATTTATGTGTGCCAAAGCTGCAATCAGGAAACATTAGGAAACATTACCGAAATTAATAAAATCACAGATACAATGGAAATTGCTATATTTTTGTTCTTATATTTGTATTAGAATTACAAACAAATATGTATACAACATAAATTAAACATAGTACGAACGTTACGGGCGGATGTTTATTGTTAAGGAACTTCATGATAAATAGGTCGTAGTTGTTAATATATTCAACGAGAATACTATTGTTAAATTACATTGAAACTTACTGCAGTCTTTTAGAGCTATTTCAAGAGATTGCATAGTCGCTTAAGACAATAATATTATTTTTTTGGTATTTTCGGAACGTAATTTAGAGATCTTTTGCTTAAATGATAAGGTGATACAAAGGAATAAGCAAAAATCACAAACCTTGGTTGATTTTTTGATAGAGCATTGTATCAGACTGGAGAAAATTAAGGCTTCGTTCTGTCAATCCACTTCCTTCATACGCTAAAAAATGGCACTCGTTATTCATAATGTAAAAATAACGACACAACAAAACTTTGCTGCAATAAACAGAACACTTAATTTTCTGGGAACGTACATTTTCATTATTTAAACTATATCAATTCAATAAACTTGCTTTGACGTTGACAAGGTTAGAATTATTTATCAGTGTCGAATAAGGAACTGATATGTAGTTTATTTTGCAAGGAAGCAAGTTTACAAGGTTTGCTGTCACGCATCCCAGATACATCACTTCTGCAATAAATAACCATATTTTATAAAAGTAAAATATATACATTTTATACACTTTTTAAATAAGCTTTATTACTGATATTACTGTTTATTCATCTGTAGGCTACACAGTTTTTCAGGTTTTCCTGTTGGTATTCCCCCTGCATTTAATCACTTAATCAATCAATTTGAATGTGCATGAAGTTAGTCACGTAAATTGCAGCTCAACAGTAAGTACCCGTGATTAAAGCAAGTATACCCAACAACAAAAGAAACGCCGATTCTTAGAAATTCCACATCTATCTTCCTAAATTTGCAACTGGAATCTATGTTACATATATCAAAAAGGCAGTTGTTATAGCATACTTCTAGACAGTTTTAGTCACTTTACAGAAGATAGTCACGGTTCATTTAACACAACAAAAGTGCCTCACAAAATGACGAGTTAAAGTGCCTAATAACGAGTGTGGCCTCCGTTCGCGTTAATCACCGCCGTACACCGGCGCCTCATAGAGGTCACCAAGCGCTGGATTACGACTCTGGGTATGCGATGCCACTCCTCGATGAGGGCTTGGCGTAGCTGTGGTAACGTAGACGGAGGGTTGCGTCTCTGACGAACAGCTCGGCCTAACACGTCCCAGACGTGCTCTATGGGTGAGAGATCTGGTGAAAACGCCGGCCATGGCAACACGTTCACTCCATTGGCACGAATGTAATCCATGGACAACCTTGCCACATGGGGTCTGGCGTTGTCCTGTTGGAAAATGAGATGGTTCTGTTGCATTGTAGGAACAACGCACGGCTCCAAAATTTGATCACGATATTGCTGTGCGGTGAGATTCCCATCCACAAAGCGCAGTTCGGTTCTTAATCCAAAAGCTATTCCACCCCAAACCATAATACTTTAGCCACCAAAGCGGTCACGTTCTTGCACGCAAGCGTTCGTGAATCGTTCGCCGCTCCGACGCCATACGCGTCTTCGTCCATCGGCAAATTCCAGACAGAAACGCGATTCGTCTGTGAAAAGAACCCTATTCCAGTCCGCAAGTCTCCAGCGCACTGGATTCATGGCCCATTGACGCCTCGCTTGGCGCCTAGCACCGGTTAAGGGCATTCCCCGATACGCGCGCCGGCTTCGAATACCGTGTTCATGAAGCCGTCTCCTCACTGTTTGGGCACTGATGCGATTGCCCTGACGTCCTGGGAGTGCTCCGGCGGTGGTTGTCGCTGGAATAAATCTCTGGCGTAGGTGTGAGACCCGAATATAGCGGTCCTCCTGGGGAGTAGTAACACGTGGTCTACCTGACCGAGGTCTGTCGCGAGTAGATCCAGTGTCCCTAAGACGACTTCGTAGGCGTCGAACTATACTTTCATTAACACCAAAGTGGTGCGCGACGTCAGCGCGGCTCCTTCCGCTGTCCAGCATACCCACGGCGCGTTCCCTATCAATTTGTGAGAGCCGTGGCATGGTTTTTCCGTTGAGTTTGTTTCAATATTTTAACGTTTTTTATCCCTCTTTAAGCTTGTCTTTACTATGCATTTCAGTTTGTACGGGTCATTGTAACACATGTTGCCTAATATGGAAAAAGGTGTCAAAACGACCACTTCATTGAATTGACCAAGGTGTTAGGGTAATTAAGCCGCCACCAACAGACCACATAAAGGATAAAGAAAGAAAAATATTACAGAAAAAAGTTCGCACACAAGTTTCCCAGAAATCGCCAAAAACGCAAAAAAAAACACACGAAAATTATTCGGCGTTTCTTTTGTTGTTGAGTATACTTAAACCTCAGCCGCTGCAATATGAATATTGTAGTTGTGAATGTTATTGCGTATTTTCAATTTAGTGTCTTGCAAAATAACTAATTTTACGTAGAAATTTCATTTCATAGGGTTATCCATGAATCAAACGTTTTTGAATAAGACATACAATTTCTTTTGTTTTGCGATGTTAAGCGATATATGTGACCAGACTGCGGGCATTCGTTACTGTCGAGCAATTCATCGGGCCAAAGGCCGAAGAAAATGTTTTGCCTATTCTGCAACTTGAAAACAAAGCATGCTGGACAGAGATGATAGTCATTCCAGTACGAGAAGGTGATTTCAAATAAATAACACAGGGTCTTATTTTCAAAGACATTTTATAATAAATAAAGAAGTACTTCGCTTCAGCTAGAGATTAATGATTGTCTTTTGGAAGTAATTGTCAGCAGTCATGAATGGAATAAATTAATACACTTCATGAGACAGGCATAGCGTGAGTGCTACACATAAATGCCGGTATCATAAAAGAGGTTTTAAGTAACTTTTCAGAAGTTAATTCCTTATACTCGAACCACCAACATTGTTCGAACGCATTGCAGGGCTTCGGTATATTTCCTTTATCGGCAATAAGCTGTAGTCAATAAGTATAAGAGCTATAAAATAAAGGATTATAAAATGCATCAGTTATACCTTGTATCTGGGCTTTGCTGTTCCTACTTCCTCTGCAATGCAGAATGTTTTAAATTTCCTCAAACTAGAAAATGAGAAAAAACTAGCAAGCAGTTTATAATTCTGTTATTTTAATTTGTTATAAACTGAATAACATTGGCATCTTTTGACAGGGAGTACTTTAAATGGTTTATTTAAGCAAGTCAGTCTTGTACATTGGTTCTTCATGTAGAACACGCTAGCGCTATATGAGATAGGTTAAGGCCCTATCTCAAGAAGTATGTTTGGGTACTTTTTATATGTAATATATATTTTAATTTTTTGTATAATATCTTTATTGCACTTTATTTTTTATCTAAAATGCACTTTTTTTAAAAAAAATCGACTCAAATTGACTTAAATACTAAAGTATTAGTTACATGGGATTTATTCTTTCTCTCTTGGGTATGCCCTATTTAAAAAGAAATTACAATGCGTAAAATGTTGTTAACATATTTTTGCTTTTAAATCCAATAACCCAAATATAAAAATGGTCAACTATAGATGACCTGAAAACAGGCAGGTTACTGATTGGTACAATGTTTTTTTTTTTTTTGGAGTTGAAAATTATAGAGTTAGCTTGGAATGCTTCGACCCCCGTTTCAATACTTCTTTTTCACACGTTTCATTAAGTAACCCCAAAGGCGTTATATAAATTTTTCGACTCGCGTTTTTGAATCCGTTTTCGCACGTTTCTTTACTTAAGTTTAAAAACAGTGATATGAGTGATTTCCAACGACAGTCATTCCATTCATTAGTTACCCTATCATAATCCGAATTGAAATTCTTTAAAGAGGCCCAGTATCTGACTCAAAAATTCATTAAAGTGCCCAGTATCGGACTCAATCGAGTTCAATACTGCGCGGTTGATATTTGGGCACTCAGTTACACAGTATCAGCTTGAAATTATCACAATTAACATTTCCGAAGAGGCGACTAGTTGGATCTATTCACAAATTGCTCTAATTATTAAATTTTAAAAGCTGTTATATGAGTCATTTCCAACTATATTCATTCTATTCATTACGTTCCCTATTGAATACCGAATTGTAATTATTGAAATATGCTCAGCACAGTTGATATGTTGGTATTCTGTTACAGAATAAAATACAGCTTAAAATTACAATATATATTTCAAATTTGTTGGATCTGTTCATAAGACGGTTTCAGTAATTATGGAAAAAAAAACAGTTCACACAGAAGCCTTCGTCCAATGTTGCGAGTCTCGGCAAAAACTGGGCCCTGGTGGAAGTGACTGCCCTCGATGGCCTGGACACCGCTGAAGCCCATTACGTCAGACGAATTATCGTATTCCACGAATATTGTGGTCACTTCCACATCTTTCCACTGTTCCAGAAAGGCTGTCCTTGGAATGACGTGTATCTTTAAATTGTATGCAGTCATCTTCGATTTCTCTGATGGCGCGGCTGTGTGTTGTTTCACAGACATATTAGCAACCTCTTTCCACAATAACGTAGCCCTCACCGGATAAACCAGATGTGTAGCGATTGGAAAGGATAGCTTCTTGAACCCATTGTCAAGGTCATATTTTGCCCGCGCTTCAACTACACCGAATTCGAAGTTGCGCTGACCAAGGTGGCGCACCCTGGTGGCCCAAAGTGCTTTGCCCTCTTCGAACCGGCTCCAGTCCAGTGTAGCAAGCTATCTTAACCTCCTGCACAGCTTTCCCCTCGGAGGGCGGGGGGGGGGGAACTAGACCAGACTATCTTCCGCCATCCAGTATCTTTACCCCAACCATCATACGAACTTTTTTGCATGTTAGTGCAGTTTGATAATATTTGTTCATGTGAATAAATGGACTCAATAAAACTGTATTAAGCTATCTTAAACTACGTTATTGACTAAATTAAACATATTTCAAACAAAAATAAAAAGGCATCCCTGATCAGAAAATTCTTTGCTTTTATCTTAATATCCTTTTTAGTATTTTTAGAAAGTCGGGATGGGACTTCTGATGGCTAAGATTATCATAAACAACATCCACATTATCCAAAAAGCGCTTTGTTGTGTGTTTAACTTTATCTTTCATTTAGAAAGTGATACCAGGTGGTGAGAAAGCTCCCAGTTTTACTTACAGTCAGATCCACAATAACTTAAAATTACCAGAGATTTCCTATCTTGCTGTTTTAATCACCTGCTACAGAACATAAATAAAATTAAGACAAAAGTTATGTAGAGCAAGATATACTGTAACATGTTTTCCGTTTATCAAGTGACTGAACCTGGTATTCAAACAAACACTGAAAGACACTTTGGAAGTGCAAAGAGCTGCCTATAAAGATGTCGTAGATTGAAAGTTTGCTGGCGTTGTTGTGGCAGGGGAGGGTGTAAGGCGAAAACAAATATCGACATACACCGCCCCCTGGGGAGTCACAAAATAGGTTACATAATTTGTGTATATCAGTTTGTGGTGTACTTCCACTTGAGGTTATATTAAAATAAGCATTCAGAGAATTTGTTCAATTTAAGCTTTGCAATGGCCGCACTCCAGACGACTTTTCATACAAGCAGATTGGTGGTGTTCAACAACTAAAATCTGCATGAAAATGCAGATACATGTCGTCAAATTTACCTTTCCCGACATTGCTTCTCTAACTCAAGTGAGTACTCATGAAACGATGAGTGTTTCAGTTTAGTCCGAAAGCTCAGCAATATAGGCGTTGCAGCGTGATTTGATTGCTGTCACTTAACGATCAGTGATTTGATGTCCGCTGCCGCTTATGCAGGTAGATATCCGTGTGGGTCAAGGCCGTTGCAGGCGGCAGGATATTGTGACTGACGTGCCTCTGAGATCATTCATGCCGTGATCGCTGATAGATTGTCTCGAGGGAACTTTCTAGTGGTGAATGCCTGCGACCTATGGTAACTGCCTCAAGGATCGAATATGCGGACTGCAGTGGTGTATGCTCTACAAAGTAGTTTATTGTAAATTTAAGTTTATTTATTTTGTTTCAACAGTATATATAATAAGCATATTGCATCGCTATTTAAGGGGTACGATCCAGACACCCAGGAGAATTTTGTGTCACTTTTCGTTTATTGCTCCCGACATGCCGCGTTCTAATCCCCTAGCTGTTATATATTTAACCAGGAGCTGACCTCCTTTCAAAGTTTGCTGTTGATGAGGGCATCAAGACTGCAACAGCTTTTCTTGTTAGCTTTCCACCTGTAGAATTAAATATTGTATGTTGTTTTCAATCATTGTTTGGTGTAAATAGAGCAGTTTTTCTTGTTCTAACTAGTTCCTACTATTTCAAAGCTGCAGTCGCTGATTTTAAATTCTCGGTGCTCGCCAAAGTGATTCAAGTGTTGTGTTTAAATTGGACATTAAAGAGTGATTCGCAGAACCATAAACAAGATATTTCAAATGTGCATATTTCATTGTGAACCATTTAATTCAAGGAAAATAAAATTTAAAAAATATTGATGTCGGATGGTACTTAAAAGTATAAAAATGTTAAATAAAGAAGAACCACTGTGAATCTAACACGAGAGGAGTGATGGTCATACAACCCAGTAAATATTGTGACGTATATTGAACAATAAATACATACCTCAACGTAAGATTTTTGTTGCTTATGGAAGTTGAAACAACAGGTTCAATCCGACCTAAGATAGCCCTCGAGTATTCGACGTCTAATCAACACTGCCTAAAGGTTGCAAATGGAAACAATATCAAATAATGCTTTGGCCGAAAACACGACTCAGAAAAGACATAAAATTAACTAAATGCTATAAATTTACAAACTAAAAATTGACAAATTGCGAATCGTGTTGTGTGGCTTAAAGTTCACCTTCCTGTTCAGTACCACACCAAACAACATTATCAATGCACTTGCTTTGCATATTGATCCTATTTGTCTATGAATTTATGATTGTGTTTTCCATAACGGCATAATTATTTGATATGCAACACAAAAGACAGTTCCACAATAACATCATCGGCGACTTTAGATCTCTACGCATCCAAATTCAGGTAACACTCCTAGTTAGTAATAAACACATTACCTTTGTTACAAGTCACCTTTTTAATTGAACATGGCTTGTGAGCCAGTTCTTTACTTAAGTGTTGTGAGAAGACACATCGTTTAAAACTATGATACTTGTTTCTTCTAAAATTGGCAGTAGACTATTTTGAAACCAAAAACGACAATCACTTGTTACCAGCCGAAAACACGTTTTTCAGTCTAGATATTTAAATCGTCAATAGATGGTGTGTCCTTGAAATAAATAGAGACATTCAAATTTTGTAATTTATAGTGTTGTTAAAGCTAGTGAAAAGTGAAAATAGAAATGAAATCATCAGTAACATTATTAAGTATACGTTCATTCATTAAAATAAGTTTATTTGGATAGATATACATTTTATATGTAGAGTCACAACTACCATAGGCAGAGCCTAATTTTGTAGATATGCGAAAAACAAGTTATGCTGGCACTTCTATGCATTAAAGAACAAAACTTGCTGTGTTTGTCTTACTTCACTGATACAGTGTTTACTCCTATTTCAGAGCCATTTGTTCGAAAGACACGAACTGATCTGAGAGGATAAGGTATATGCGACGTTCATCTGGCCATAATAGAGCATCGGGTACTAGGATTTACTTAGCAATTGCTATGTCCTTTGTAATCACGTTCCTGAGAGTCATCTGAACGACAGGGCAAGATAAATGACATTATGAAATCAATGAGATCACGTTTTATTAAAGCAATGTAAACTGCGTTGGCTTCGTATTACATTTCGATTAAATATAAAATATTACTTTGATATCCAAGGCAGTAGTGGGCACGCAAACCACCTGCGGGTGTTATTTGTTTCAGGTAAGGCTTTGAGTGGTGATGAAAAGGCATTTAGCTCTGCCGCATTTTGTTTATGGAATACCTTACTTGAGACACTGAGAGGCACACCCATTGTGGCACTCTTAAAAAACACTCAAACACCAGAACTTAGCACAGGGTAATGCCATATTAGACATACTTTCTGAATTATGGTGACCTTACTTAATTTATACCGTATTAACAAAAGCCGTTTGTCGTAGCAGTACAAAAGGCCACTGGTTGGAGAAATAGCCATAAAAGGTAAACAAATTTGTAAAAATGCGTGAATTTGCTTTGCTCGATGAGAAATAAGCTTTATGTAGCATAGCCTCGTAAATTGTTTGTCAGTACTTTAAAGCATATCGAACTAGGGGAAGTAACCTGACAATAAGTTTTGCATGACCATTTCAATTAGATGAAAACAAAGTGATTCAGTTTACCATCGGGTAAATGAAAAGAAAGTAAGCTGCATGCAATTAAAGGAAATATTACTAAGATTAACACAACCACTCACACAAAGGCTATTCTAATATTCGTATTATTATATCTATATTTGCATTGCATATAAATACATATACAGAAGAAATTAAACATCAGATTCCTTAGTTTGCCTTCACGAACAATGTAAACGGAGGATGCTCACTGCTAAGGAAGTTCATGGTAAACAGATTGTTGTTGTTAGTATATTCAATGAGAAAACTATTGTTACACAATCTTTTACAATTATTTCAAGAAGTTTGCATAGTCACTGAAAACATTAATGAAATATTACTTCTGTGACAATTTCCGAGCATAATTAGGAGTTCCATATAAAAGCTTTTTTTCTGTAACGCTATGGTGTTACAAAGGCATAAACAAAAATGAATATAAAATCACAAACCTTGGTCGAATTTTTGATAGAGCATTGTATCAGGCCGTAGTGAAGTAAGGCTTCGCTCTGTTAATCCACGTCCTTTATATACTAATAAATGGCAGTCGTTATTCATAGTGTAAAAATAACGACACAACAAAACTTGGCTGCAATAAACAGAACACTTTATGTTCTTGGAATGTATCTTTTCAGTGTTCAAAGAATACCCTTTCAATAAACTTGTTTTGACGTTGGAAAGGTGAGAATCATTTGTTAGTGTAGAATAAGGAACTAATACGTAGTTTATTTCGTTGGGAAACAGGTTTGCAAGATTTGCTGACTCGCTTCTCACATTTATCATTTCTGTAATAAATAACATATTTTATAAAATGAAAATGTATGCATTTCATACACTTTTGAAAAAAAAAATTATTACTGTTGTTCATATATAGTTTACAGTTATCAGTAATCGGTTTGATCGTGCATTAGGTTAGTCACGTATATTGCAGCTCAACAATAAATGCCTGTGATAAAAGCAGGTACCAGTGCTTAAACTACTGCAATATGAACATTGAAGGTATGAATATTTCTGTATGTTTTCGTGTTAGTTTTTTCTGCAAAGTAACCAGTTTTACTTTATTTCACATTGTTATCCATGAATCAAGTGTTTTTGAACAAGATGTATAATTTCTTATTTTTCGCGATGTTTGGCAATATATATGACCTTACTTTGCCCAATCATTATTTTCGATCAATTCATCTCGCCGAAGAAAGTTTTTGCCTATTCTTCAGCTTGAAAACAAAGCATATGCATGTTGCATAATTCATACGGATGGTAGTTGCTATATTGTGATCGGTTTTAGCACGAGAAAATAGTTATAAATAAATAACGCAGGATTATAAAATGCATATGTAGACTCTTTATCTGAACTTTACTGTAGTTATTTGCTCTGCAATGCGAATGCTTCAAATTTTGTTTCCACATAACTAGTAAGTAAAAATTGAATCGGGGAAAAATTAGCAAACCAGAACTTTAGATTGTTTATTTAAGCAAGCCATTGTTTAACCACTGCTTTGTTTATTGGTTCTTCATATAGAACTCGCTAGCGCTGTATGACATAGCCTTAGGTCCTATCTCATAGGAATGGTTGGGCTCTTTTTCGTATAATATATATTTATACTTTTTTATTTATCTTTGTTCCACTTCATTTTGGCTTCATCAATAGGATTTTAAAAAATCGACGCAAGTTGTTTTCAATATGGCCGAAGTTTTATGAATAGAGATAGATCAAAACGAGTTCGCAAAGACACGGCAACTGATTTCTTGCAGACCCAATCTTGAAACTTTCGAAATCCCAATAACAAGAGCATTTTAATGACTAATGATATGAATAATATAAGACCCCACCTTAAAAGTAAGATGGAACAGTTTCTTAAATATGTTTTGAATTTGTATCACGTGATTTTCTGAAAAGATGTTCATCTAAAACACTTAATACAATAGCGTTAATATTGCCGAAAATTGTGACTTAAGAACATAATATGCAACACAAGTACTCAGATAGACTCAATAACATTTTCTGCGATAAAAACAACTGATCACACAATAGCTCAAATGTGTTACAATTCTATATATCTAAGTGCAAAGTATAAAACAGGTCTGGTTTAAAACAAGTACAAAGCTTCAAGCAGTCTCAGCGTATCGTCGTCACAGTCACAATGCTGCCGGTATTGTGCTGAAATTGATAACCTGATTATTTTTTTTATAAAAGGCCTATTATGTTACCTTGCATTATATTGAAATAGCCTATTTGGTATTAGTTTTATTATACGATATTTTTCAACCACAAGTGTTAAATTTAACCTAAATGACCGCACTCCTGACATATCCTATGCGTGCTAGAACAATACACTGACAAAGTTACACACCCAAGAGCGCCATTCAGTGTGCTCTTAAATTGCCTCCGAAACTGATAGTTTCAACAAGGTCAACACGTGTTAAAATCACATTCACATTGCATCGAAAATAAGAAAAATTTCTCGTTTGTACAATATCAACAACATGTTTTATAACTTTAGTTAGCCAATTGAGAAATTCCAAATTTGACCTCAAGAGCTGCTTTGCAGTATTAGTTACATGAGATTTATTCTTTTCGGCTTGGTTTGTCATATGTCGAAGAAAATTGTAATGCGTAAAGTAATATATTATATTACGTTGTTTTCTTTGCTTTTAAAAGCAATGACCCTAATATAAAATTGGCTTTTTATTTATAGTATATGTTTTTATAAATTATATCAATAACATTATGTAATCTATATAATGTGTTGGTCCACTTGCTATAATTAACAATTTTTAAATATTGGGCTATAGCGGCAATCTGTAGTTATAAATGGACTGGTCTGATGAGAGCCATTGTTCTTCTTGTGCGGACTAAACATGGTCAGGGATACAACGGTAATTTTTTTGCGATCTATATATTACAGGGCATGACTAAAACCACACTATTTATTGTCAACCTGAAAAGATCAGGCTATCTATAGATTGTTTAATCCAATCAGGCCAAGTATAGCTGGGTCACATCACGGTTGATATTTGGGCGTTCAGTTACAAAGTACCAGCATGAAAATACAATAAATATTTCCAAAGTGCCGACTTGTCAGATCCATTCATAAATTGCTCGAATTAATTAACTGTAGTTTGGATCTTCCGAAGCTGTGCTAGTTATTATTCCTAGCATTCCTCCTGGTGACGGCAGCTCTGAATGCTTTGGCTGTCCAGAGTGGAGATTTTATTTCTCCTTTCGCCAGCCGTAAATAGCTGTAATAAAGCTAAACAGGACATTGTCATGACATTCAAGCCTACAGACACCCGGATGTACATCTAAAATTGAATTGCTACGATATAAGTACACCAATTTCAGTAAAATCAATGCAAACGTTTGATAAGCGAAATTTTTGAATTAAGACAAGCAAATCCAAAAACAGTTTGACAATATTATTAAGCAGTATTTTTATGCAACGTTAAGTCTTGCTACAGACTTAAAAAGAAACATAGTTTTCCAAAATGAGCATATATTTTTTTCATAAAATAAAAATACTGAATAGAATATTATAATGTAGTCTAATATGGGTGTTGTAGTGATAACTGTACTGGTCTGTTAGAACTGCTTCAATGTTGTCTTATAAATATCAAAAAGACAGTAAAAATTCCAAACAGATGCTTCTTACGTGAGTTGAAATCAAGCCATGTCAATCAAATTTCGAGACATTTGTCACGCTGAAAAAACGTTCTGCCTATTCTACAACTCGAAAACAAAGCAGCATCATGCTGCATAATTCATACAGCAGTGGTCCTTATATTTTGATCAGTTTTAGTGTCAGAAGATAATTATAAATAAATAAGCAGGATTGTAAAACGCATTAATTATTTATTATTTATGACTCTTTATTTATTATTGACTCTATATCTTTATTGTCGTTACTTCTACTGCAATGCGCAATGTTTTATATTTCTACAAAACTAGTAAATAAGTAATAATTAAATCGGGTAAAATTCAGCAAGCAGTTCATAATTTTCTTATTTTTTCTTTAACTGTTCGTCTGGCATGTTCAAAAGCAAGTTGTTCACATCCAATTATGTATTTACTATATTAGGAAATGTCAGTGCAAAGCAGATATGGATAAATAAAGACGCTTTTGAGTGCCCAAGACAAAACTGGTTTTTTTCTACTGTTTCTATGTTTCTCAAGAAACATCTTAACCAAAACTTGGCGTCTGGTTTTTATTCTTGAAATCCTCTTTTACTGATTTTTTTCTTGTGATTTCATTTCACCTCAAACAATTTGTGTCGCTTTTATTCCCACAGAGAGACAGATAATAAGCTTATTTGATACAATTAATATGGAATGTTTACTTGAGGCTAATTTAGAAGAACTATCATCTGCGACTCCCTTTTCTAGCCTAATAGAAAAAAAGGGG
This sequence comes from Protula sp. h YS-2021, assembly GCA_949752745.1. NCBI lineage: Eukaryota > Metazoa > Annelida > Polychaeta > Sabellida > Serpulidae > Protula > Protula sp. h YS-2021. The sequence continues at coordinate 64,384,348 of OX457028.1, read as the reverse complement.
GGGGTGGGATCATAACCATTCCGACCGTACCTCAAGTACCAAACTCCCCTGCTCCGGACTCAAGTCCCATTCAAATCGAAGATAAGCAAAATCAAAGCTTTTACGAATTAAAAGTAATGTTTTATTTCGTTAAACGAGCTTTTGCGATTAGAAGCGTAATTCGCGTTCTCCACTTTTAACGTACTCTCTCTTTCCCATCCATCCCACAACAAGCCTGAATGAGTTTGTAACCACCTATTTGGGGGCTTAAAGGGAATGACCTGGTTCTACAATTATGTATGATACGAGGATTCCCTCGTTCTCATTGGTCCATGGATGGAAGGCGAGTTAGGAGCGATCGAACTGCAACAAAAAGGTCCTTTTTTCTACTTGCGTGGTACTCTATAACCGGAGGGGAGCCCATTAAAAGTGGAGGACGAGAATTACGATTTTACTCGCAAAAGCTCGTTTTATGAAATAAAACGTTAGTATAGTTATGGGTCATAACAAGCCCTTTTGTGGCCTCAGCTGCGGAAAAATGCACAGAACTTTGCAATGTGGAATAACCTTCGAAGACGCTAAAGTATTAGATATCGGCGATTATGTGTCGAGGGAGCACGCGTTAATATTAATTTGGTCAAAATCTGGAAAGAAAAATTGCAAATCAGTGCTGATGATCATTCGAACCATTGCATTTTCGAGTACTTCAAACCGAATCCTGTAGCAAATATCCTGCGAAAAAATAAGAACACCTCATCAGAACGCCCACACCTGTATTTTGGTAACTGTGGAGAAAAGATCCTCACAAAGATTTTTGCCATAGCTGGAGAAAATTTGCCGATGTTATCATGTATGATGGGTGTGGGAATGTCACAAACCGGACATCACGCCGGTGTTTGGATTATTGAGGCTTTACTGTATGTTCGCTTGAATGCATTTCGCTTTATGGGAAATGATAGTCAATCGTCCTGTGCAAACAAGGAAGTAGACAGAAGCAATATACAGATAGTTATTAGGTCTTGACAGAGCCGCATGTTTTTCGAAGTAAAGTCTCGAGATCTCTCCTAGCTTCACTTCAGTGGAAATGCACGCGGTTTATTTGTGACTTAGTCCTGAATAAATTTATTTAAATAGCCTACTGGTTCTTGGACAACTGATTTAATCAATACAGGATTAAGTTAGATACATTGTTTGCCTTTTCAATGAAGGATAATTAAAAATATAAAATGCTGTATTAAAAATGTATTGCCTGAAGTAACATTGCACTAATAAACAATAACGTGAAACTACACAGCGTGAGAACCAGACGCCATATTAAATATAAACGCGGAACAATAGGAAGTAAATCGAAATTTTGAGTTGACAAAAGGGTTCGTATGACTTTATTTTGATCTCTGGTATATTTATCTGACGATGGTATTGTTAAAACAGAGGTCATAATGTTGGGGGTGGGGCTGGCTCAGGAGGGCTTATAGGTGCAGTGCAGACGGATTTTAGGAGGGGGCTGTTGTGGGATCAGTGCCCTTTGTGAGGGTTATTAAACAATGTATTTTTCCACTTCTGTGTCCCCAAACGAATTTAACCCTCCCTCTCCCTCCTCATCCTCACCCCTCCAACACTTGGAAGTTCTGATTCTCACACTTCAGTTTTCCCGCTGTAGCTGCATTCTGTTTAAAAAATTATTCCTGGGAAACGCCTGGGTTAACCGTCTCTAATGGCGGCGGTTATCGCACGTAACATCCACCCCCCCCCCGGCCTGAGATCAAAACACTTAACTTAGCAGATAATCGGTCGCAACGCCATTCCGATGTCGTTTGAACCAGTTATAAATGTAAACTGGTAAACTGATCGTGGCTTTTCTTTATAAATTCGATGTTTTTTTTCCATCGTAGTGACGTCATCTTTATTTTCTTAAATGCTGGCACTGCAAATTGAAAACGATCAAGAATAGATGAAGTACACCTCTGTGAGCCGTTTTTGACTCACAGCGGGGCACTTCCTTATAAATTAAAAAGAATGATTAAATGAAATAACAAGTGTTTATTGATATAAATATACTAAGTACGATAGTCACGTACCATACATGATCGGATATCCACAACATAACATATATCCGAGTTTATAATTAATATAATTTCTCAATCAACGTTTTATCATTCAGATATGCGCTTCTAGATTCTCCCGTATATTATTTTCCGTACCTTTTATACTTGTAGATCCTAACAAAGACACTTATTATAAGAGTGGGTAACAAACAGGTGACAACAATCAAAGGAGTAACAAAAGGGGTTTTACAATTATAAACATACCATAACTATTATAAACAATAGAAATACAAATTATAGTAATTCCTATGAGCATGCATTATTTAGGGACGACGCGACATATATAATTAACAATTTAAACAAAACGGAGGATTATAATTACTCTAATCCCATTGATAATTGTCTGTTGGCACAAGAATTGAGTGCACAACATCTCCCCCCACTTTGTGAGTAAATTGCAAATTTAGTTAAACATAAATATCTAAGTTTAAATTTTGTCATATGTCCTTTGACTTGGACTATTTTAGACAAGCATGCTAATATTTATACATTGCAACATGGCATACAAATAATATCAAATACTACCCGGCAGATTTTTTTATCATGAAGCCGAGAAAATCATAAATGTAGAAAATGCAGTAGGTAAAAATGTTCTTATTGCAAGCGTAGCGTAAAAAAATATTCTTGTTTCTGCAACACCGTCTTTAGTATATAAAGAGAATGTCTATAAGATGGCATGCCCGATGCACAACAGGCGGGGTTCTTTCCGCAGAGATGTAAAATCAAGCAAATGTCCGATATTCTGTATCACTTGTTCGAGCATCTGTTGCTTTTTCAACGGTATAGAATCACAAATCGCAAGCTGATTGGTTCCTGATGCCTGGGAACTGGTGTATTCCGAGGACTGTATGGTTAAGCCGTTCGAAACGTCTCGTCTGCTACAGCTTGACTCGTTGTTCCCCTTTTTAAATTCCTTAAGAAACTTGTTGAAATTTTAAATTGATCTCCGTGGTTTCGGGTGGCACAGACACATTCTGATCGAAAAGGACCCGGCCGGGGTTTAAAATTTTGATACTTCTAGAGCTTTCACTCTGCAACACATTCTCTCACAACATTCTCTCTTGCCACTTTCCACCATGGAGATACTATTTTACATGAAGCCAAGAGCATAAAAATACAATGCAATCATCGGTATGCGCGGTACGCAACATAGCAGCACCTTTTCATTTTTCTGAAACACTTATAAAAGTCACATGAACAAAATGTTTAACAAAAATAAATGAGTAAATGAACATGTGAATAAATGTAAACATGTGAAGACAAATAATGCTCCTTAATAATAGAAGTGTTTTCTCCTATACAGTATATACAAATTTTGGCCATTATTGATAATTGCACAAAATGATACATATAAAACAGATTTAACTACATTGAAGATAACGAAATAGCCATAAGTGTTTATATACAGCTGATTTCTTTGCAAAAAAAATGACTTGCAAAATCAATATAGTTAAGGAAATGTTAAGATCAATAATAAAAACGAATACTCCGCAAAGTAGTTCTCATGAAGGTGCAGGTGTATTTCGACACAAAACATGTATGTTTAACAACATAAGTTTATCTTGAGGCTGAGCTAGCACCAAATAAGTATGGTTATAAAATAAAAGCTATAGAATACAATGTACAACATGTTTGTATCTTTGCACAGAGTAGGTCGTTGCAGAAAGAAACGTCTGAACGGAACCCGCAAATGATACAATACGGTATCTTAAATATGCAATTAATGCTTTGTAGTTGGATTTATATTACCAATTTGTAAGCTACATATTTTAAGTTACTCATAATGCCGACATTTAATTTCACACTTTTACAGTTTGAGGGGCTCTGGCATAATATCAAACCTGAGCCGAAGTTTATGTAACAGCAGTTCAACTCATACAATATGTATCTTATATCGTGAGCATCGATATACCGATAGAAAATAAAGCAGTACATAATACATAAATACATAATGCATAATAAATACATGGCAGAATGTGATTACATCTATGGTCTCCTTTTTCTTCGCCTTTTCGGTAGGTTATTGCTAGCAACGAACTCGCGAAGGACATCATTTACATCTTCCTCATTCACCCATGAGTCATCTTTTGGACCGTATCCTTGCCATCTTACTTTGTATTGAACTTTTCCTTTATATTTTCTTCTAGCAAGAACTTTCTCTACATTTACAAATTGACTTTGAGAAGTTTGTTGAGAGGGAATGGGGGCATCGTGTAGCGATTCCTCAGTGTCCGAGGATTCACTGGGACGAACAGCCATGAATGGAGCAAAATTATCGAGCGGGATGTCGTCATCAGTTAATTCGTCCAATGCGGGGAAAATGTCATTTGCCAAAACTTGTTGAGGGCGTTCCTGAGGGTCTATACATTTCTTCAAACGCTTGACAGTTACTGGTGCTTTCAGTATTTTACCGTCGCTTAGCTTTCTAAGCTTGACTGTGTTTGGACCTAAAAACCGGTGGATGACGTAGCCGCCGCACCAAGGATGGCGCAATTTGCGTGACAAGTGCTTAGGAGTCACTGGAATATAAAGAAATACTTTGTCACCTTCCTGTAGTATGCAGGATTGTGCACTCCTATCAAAGTATTCTTTCATGCTAGCTTGGTGCTCCCGAATGTTCTCTCGGGCCATGGTACAAGCTTCGTCTAGGCTGTTCACTAGAGTAGTGACGTAGTCCTGAATGCTATGAGGGACATCTTCAGGAATCACAAGCCTGAGGTCGGCAGGACCTTTGCAGTGGCGACCAAACAAAAGGTAGTACGGAGTATAGTCCGTAGAACGAAAGCACGGTGTTGTATTGTAGGCAAACACAGCTGAAGATAAGCGTTCATCCCAGTTGTCATGATGTGCGTTAGAAAGGAAACTGAGACATTTCATGATTGTCTGATTTGAGCGTTCTGTCATCCCGTCGCAGCGTGGATTCCAAGCGGAAGTGAAAAGACCTTGAACGCTGAATAACTCTCGAGTAAACTTCATTAGCGAGGACAAAAATTGCGCACCACGATCAGATAATAACTTCTGTGGGGCACCGAATCGACAAATAATCTCCTCGTAGAACACTTTTGCTACAGTTTCAGCTTTCATATTTGGAATGGCCCTAGCAACAACGAACTTTGTGAAAAGATCTACAAAGACCAAAATGTATCTGTTCCCTTTTTTTGCGAGATAACATGTGGTTCTGTTATATCAACACCAACGATTTGCCAAGGAAAGTTACTTTCTATTGGAATCAGAGGAGGCCGTTTCTGAGATCCTTTTGCTTGCTGACACTGCACGCATGACTCACAGAAAGACTTGATGTCTTTAAACATACCGGGCCACCAGTACTTCTCCTGAGCCTTGTACCAAACCTTCATGTATGAAAAGTGCACATCACAGTGCAGTTCTCGCATGACCTCGTGACGCAACTCTGCAGGAACGACAAGTTGAAGTACGCATTTCTCTGCCTTGGAACGTGTTTTGGACCTTGGTTGATAATGAACCCTATATAAAACGCCGTTTTCAACAATGAAATCGTCGATATTTGCGAGCAGTTTCTTAAAACGCTCAGGAGGGACATCCAACTCTTGCTCCTCGATGAGCTTCAGCCGATCTGTAATTTCAGGATCTTTGGACTGTAAAGTAATAAGACGATGAATGTGTTCTTTTGAAAAGTCGAATTTGTTAAGTTCATGATTCTTCCTCTCCTGGGTCAACTTAGATCTAAAACTTTGGGCCTTAGCATTGACTGCAAAAACCTTAAGATCAGCACTGGATTTTGGTTCGACCAGCGGTGGATCCACAAAATCGGGTTCGACAACGTCTTCGTGTTCTTTTGGCAAAGTTAAATGTGGAAACCTACTTATGGCATCTACATGAGCCATTTTGCTACCAGGGAGATGTATAACCTCGTAGTTGAGCATTGTAAGAGCTTGATGAATTCTACCGAGTCTCCCTGTAGGTTGTTTGCATTTCATAAGAGTAGTAAGACTTTTGTGATCTGTATAGAAAACGACTTTGTTGTATTGCAAGTATGGACGGTATTGCTGAATTGCGTAAAAAATGGCAGTGAGTTCAAGATCACTGATATTGTACTTTTTCTCGTGCTTGTTAAGTGAACGACCAGAGTACCATAGAGCCCTTGGGATTGTTTTGCCCTCAAATTGCTGCTCTTGAACCAACATAGCACCAAGACCATCGATAGATGCGTCAGTATAAACAATGAAAGGTTTGCTGAAATCGGGATATCCAAGAATTGGAGCATTTATCAGGGAATCTTTCAGATTTTGAAAACCTTCTTGACATTTCGTTGTCCATTCCCATTTCTTATCCTTCTTCAACAGATTGTAAAGTGGAGATGCATAAAGCTGGAAGTGAGGGACAAACCTTCTGTAAAAACCCATGAGACCTAGACACCGACGGAGCTCTTTGACATTCTTCGGCGGTTTCATATCCTTAATCACGCTTATTTTCCCAGGGTCTGGCTTAACTCCATCTTTCGAAACAATGTTGCCCAAGAACTTGACCTCCTTCTTAGCAAATTGACACTTTTGCGGCTTAGCCTTGAGATTGGCACTAATCAGACTTCCAAGAACCAGACTAATGTGCTTCAAATGGTCCTCAAACGTGCTCGAAAATATGATTATATCATCGATATAGCACAAGCAGATAAAGTATTGAAGTCCTGTGAGTATGAGTTGCATCAACCGAGAAAAAGATGCTGGTGAGTTTTTCAAACCTTGCGCTAATTTTGTAAACTGATAATGTCCTCCCTCGAAAGAAAATGCTGTGTAAGGCCTACTTTTCTCGTCCAGCTCAACTTGAAAGAACCCAGAAAGAAGATCGATTGAACTAAAGAAGACTGGTTTTTGGGAACCAATTCTATCGAGTGTATCATCGAGCCGTGGCAAAGGATGGACATCAGGCAGCGTTTGATCATTTAACCTCCTATAATCGATTGTCATCCTTGTTTCAATTGGAGCATTTGGATCAGATCGTGGCTTGATGACAATGCAAATTGGAGAAGACCAAGGAGATGTACTAGGTTCGATAACACATTTTTCTAGCAAGCCAGCTACGTGTTTCCGTGCCTCGTCATTTGCAAACATGGAGTAGCGATAAGGTCTTTGATAAATAGGTCTTGTTCCAGGCTTTAGAGCGATTTCATGGTTTATTAGTTTGCAGTTGCCTAGTTCACCATCTAGCGAGAATGCTTCTCGACGGTCTGCAAGAACGTCAAGTAGCTGATCTTTTTGAACATCAGTAAGACCTGACTGACTCAGATCAATAGAGTCCTTAAGCTTTGCCCGAGCCTCCTCAAAGCTAAGATTGTGATGATTATTTTTCTGGGTACTCCAAGGAGGATGGAAAAACATGGCTTAAGTATTTAGAGTTATTTCATCATTGTAGTGGAATAGGACCAGACATTGCACCACGAGTTTTTCCAGTTTTCTTAAAAGACCTAGCTCTTCAGTGGTTTGATAATCTTCCAGATTTCGTCAGTTCAGATTATGTTCTGCTAAGAGAGGCATTTCTCGATAGGTTTCACAATAAAGTCTACACTTTTAGAGATGGTCTCGATGAACTTTACGGAATGTCTATTGACAGCGTTTCCACTGACGTAGATTGGGATGAGTTTGTTTTTAGACATGGTACTGTGTGTGATAGGCTTGGTTTTTCACAAGAATTCCAAAGAGTTCAGAGCTTTATCAGTCTAATGCCCCGGGAAATAAAGCCATGGTTGTATGCTGGTGTCTACAATGACACAAACAGTTGTGCCAGAAGTGCGAAACATTTCTTCCAATCGCATATGGCGAGGACAGCTTCATCATCCGAACCAGTTCATCCTGTTAACAGGGTAGAAGCAAGCTTGATTCACGAATATACCAAAAAGCAATTTCAACCAAGGAAAACTTATGAACGAAAACAAAATAGAAGAAAAGGCTGGAAGGTTCCGTGTACAATCTGTGGTTCAAACAACCATCGCAAAGACCAGTGTCATGTTACTATTAAACCAGACACCAATGATGCAAGCACTCAAACCAAAAATGCAAACACACACCTAACGACGAAAACTGCACATACACATCAAACACCTAAAGTTTGCCCCATTCTTGATCTGAGTGACAGCTCACACATAGCAGTAAAATGTAGTGACGGGGTTGAACTACATACTCTTTTGGATACCGGAGCCAATTGTAACTGCATCAGTGTTGAGGCCTTCAAGCGCCTTAGGCAGTGTAACAAAACGGAGGATTATAATTACTCTAATCCCATTGATAATTGTCTGTTGGCACAAGAATTGAGTGCACAACATCTCCCCCCACTTTGTGAGTAAATTGCAAATTTAGTTAAACATAAATATCTAAGTTTAAATTTTGTCATATGTCCTTTGACTTGGACTATTTTAGACAAGCATGCTAATATTTATACATTGCAACATGGCATACAAATAATATCAAATACTACCCGGCATCTCCACCATATGAAGTACACCTCTGTGAGCCGTTTTTGACTCACAGCGGGGCACTTCCTTATAAATTAAAAAGAATGATTAAATGAAATAACAAGTGTTTATTGATATAAATATACTAAGTGCAGTGGGGTGTACCGGGGTCTATTACGCCAAGAAAAGCATTTTGGTTATTAGACTTAAGAACGATAGTCACGTACCATACATGATCGGATATCCACAACATAACATATATCCGAGTTTATAATTAATATAATTTCTCAATCAACGTTTTATCATTCAGATATGCGCTTCTAGATTCTCCCGTATATTATTTTCCGTACCTTATATACTTGTAGATCCTAACAAAGACACTTATTATAAGAGTGGGTAACAAACAGGTGACAACAATCAAAGGAGTAACAAAAGGGGTTTTACAATTATAAACATACCATAACTATTATAAACAATAGAAATACAAATTATAGTAATTCCTATGAGCATGCATTATTTAGGGACGACGCGACATATATAATTAACAATTTAAACAAAACGGAGGATTATAATTACTCTAATCCCATTGATAATTGTCTGTTGGCACAAGAATTGAGTGCACAACATAGATACGACACCAAAACACTGAATATTCTTGATAAATACTTAAATAATCATTTCACAGACGAAAGAAGGGTCAACTACTGTTGAAAGATATAAATGAGTATCCTTTTCATTTATTCACATGACCTAAAAGAATCAAAATGTACAAGGCGCTAAAAAGACTTCCAGGTTGTATTTTGCGATTTTAGCAATATTTTTCAGTTAAGTGAGTTGTTTGGGGCGGTTTTCTTTCTCGAATACAAGGAGGGGTGGGGGGGGGGGGGGCTGGGTTGAAAGTGCTTGTTCCATATTAAGGATTCAACTCACAGGAGAAGAGGATGTGAAATGAATTACTACGCGTGCATTGTATCTTTGAAAGTAAGTTCGTCTGTAGAATAAGTAAAGTAGATTTACTTCCGGTTTTAGCTGTCAATCAAAAACCGTGTTACTTATCTGTAAAGCCATGTCATGGATTCAAAGGCTGTCGGGTGTGGGGAGGGGTTGGTGGAATTGTTACTTTCTCTTGTCACAACTTTGCAGATTTACACCATTCAGAAAAATGAAATATGCCGGCCTGAAGACGGAGTGGGGGGATGGGTTTGGGAGAGGGTGGTTGGAGCTGTCTCCATTCAGGGAACTTGCTGGTTTCGCCTATGAAAACCACTACGTCACTGCGAAGTTTTAAGATGAACTAAAAAAGCCTAGGCTAGGCCCATCCAATGATGTGGTGTTTGAATGCTGGGGTGTTTCAATGCTACAAGGTACAACTAAAATGGAAAAGTATATCTACTTGATTTTTAGTTTTGTGTTGGATTCACGTTGTATTTTATGATGTAGAAAGCCATGGCACAGATGCAATGGTCCAGGGAAGAGTATATTTTGCGAGATTTTGAGTATACCTATGGAAACTCCTTGCCCTGTATGTTAGAAGTGACACAAGGCTACTGTGGATATGGGGAAGATTTCCTCACCTTTAGCACCAACGAGGTACGCGCTTAAGATAAAAGTTTTCAGGGAAGTTTATTGTGGCAAATAATAGGAAATAGCAAATCTCTAACGAATATCAGCGGTCTCTCACCAAAGTACTAACCGGTCGTCAACTTTGCCTGATTGCAGAGGCAAACGTTCAAACAATCTCTATAAGCACGAGGTAATAGTGTGGGGTTGACTCCGCCCACTTACGACGAAGATGGTGCAGGTCGCGCAAAAACGAGTTTTGAGGTTGATTTGTCGTGTGTTGTTTAGGTCTATAGAGTTGATAGGCTTGCTAGTCAAAGTAGAATCGTGGCCAGGGCAGACACTGGAGTCCTATATAGCATTCCTGTAGCGTCACACCTGAAGTTCAAGATTGCCAAAACAACGACTTGGGGGAAGTTAAGTAAGTTGAGTTTGAGGATATTTTTTAAAAATCTGTCTTTGTAGCCCATTCAGTACGGCCGGTACTAATTCAGCAGGCAGTTTGTGTGTAAATCTGACCTATTAACAACATATTGGAACGGGATATGATGCGAACCACTGAACCTTATGAACTGCGATGATGCTTGAAATGTTTCGTTGTGTGACTTGGATTTTCTTATTTATATTTCAGTAAATAAAGCGATGTATTTGGACGAGATTTTATCAAAATGTGAATTTGACGAGACCAATCCACTGACGCTCGTGCCTGAGCATGGTGAAAACATCAGCTTCTGGGAAGGTCCAGTATTTATAGCAAAAATGCTTACAACTCCACTTAGCCCCTGACCGGTATATAGGTTTGGGTGTTTGGGTGTTTGTACGTCCGACCGGTCTGTACGTCCTTATTTCAATCTTGATCAGCCGTTTTCTATGATGTTTGGTGCATAGATGACCTATTAATGTGGTGCACGCTAATATTAATTTGGCAGTGAGCCAATGTCAAGATCACAATGGCCACCTTCTTTGATTTTCACGTGAAATTTCTTGTTAACAAGATAAAAAACAAAATCTACCAGACCGATTGTTACCAAATCTTGGAGAAGAACCCACTTTATTTTGGAAACGCGGAGCACTTAACAAAAATTCCCTTACTCTTCCCTAATGAAACTGGCACTACAAGCGGAGCGCATCTACATCCAGAATTATCCACTTTCTCTTTTCGCACGCGTCTAACACAAAAGGTACCCCCTCCCCCCTCGGGGTGTTTGATACTTAGTTATCCCCCACGCAACGGAAGGATATAGCTATGAGCTTGTCCGCCTATCCGTCTGTCCCCATGTAGTCCGTGCTACATCTCGGAAACTATAAATCGGATTGTTTCGAAATTATACAAACCGACCGAACAGATGTGGGGGGTTATGCGACACATTGGTTGTGATTCATGAAAAATCGTTAAAATGACAGTATTTTGAAATTTGGTAATTTTAAGCGTTAAAATAATTTTGTCCGGATAGTGTAACGTCGTGTCCAGGCTGTATCACCAATTGTTTTGTCGCATTATTATAAGACTTCGCATACGAATAAAATATTCATGTGCAGCTTCGTGTTTTTGCTGAGATTCGTGAACATTTTTTGAAAATAGTGAAAAAAAAATGGCAGAAATTTTTGTTCTCGTAATGGAAACCTGCCTTATGTGCTGTGTCTATAAAATTATTTGCCAAAGAAGTTTTAAAATTTCATGCATAGATGACACAGATACTGCATATATTTTTGCTAAGAAATCGTCAGAATGAAAGATTTTTACCGATCATGAGGCAATAGCGGTTTTATTTTGAAAGTTTGGTTCCTTCCATAATCCCTTCAATTCCAAGACTATGACAATCCTGGATGAGACTTAAGGCCTTTGTAATCATATCTTTCTTGATACAATCCTACTGTTTAGCTTTTTTCTTGTGCTTGGATTGGTATTGTGTTGCCAGACAGCCAGTTTTTATAATCATTAAGAAGTAACCGCAGACTAGACTTCATGTTCTTATTTTTCGAACGCATATTATGTAAATATTGACAAAATAACTTTTAAACTAGAACTGAATTTCGCTAGCGAAATGTTTAACACTTGACAAAATTCAAAACGCAAAAATACTTCCTTCAATGGGTTATATTCTTGAATAATAGAACGTATTTTACAACATGCATACAGTGTGTTATGCAACTATGTACAGAGCTTGTGGCACAGCATGTATACGACTTGTAATATTCTAGAAAATCGGACCACTGTCAAGAAAAAAACTTCATAGGTTGATAACTTAATACCAGCTAAATATATTAGCAAACAACACAGCTTGAATACGTCTTATAAGCTGAGTAGTGTTTGGTTTTTGTTGACTTAAGGTTTGATTGACTGACAAGGCATACCCTGTGTTATCTGTTTACGCAGTGAGAGCTCGCACAAAGCTGAGCAACTGCGTGGTGTTCTGTGCTGTACGCGAAATGCTCGAATTTACTTGCAAAAATACACTCTTTTTTACATGGCGTTTTAACAAACCAAAAAAAAAACAAAAAAAAAAAAAACAAGAAGACACAAAAAAAATAGAAAACTGTCAAGAAGAAAAAAAGGACGAACGGCTGCTCGCACAAATTCACATAACCCTTGCAAGTTAACAGCTTGTCAATGTGTTAAAAATATAAAACTTAGCTGTTGTCGAGAATAAAATGTAAAAACTGCCACAGTTATGAAAAACATGACGAAAGTGGCAGTAGTACGACACTTCGCTGGTCGACCTCAGCCCCGATTTCATAGGTCAGCCGCGCTGCACGTATCGTGTCTCTCTGACCCTGTGCTTTAATTAACACTTGACAAGCTGTTAGCTTGCAAGGGTTATATGAATTTGTGCGAGCAGGCAGTTCGTCTTTTTTTCTTCTTGACAGTTTCCCCCGATTTTTGTGTCTTCTTCCTCTCTGACACTATGGGCCCTAGGACCATGAAACTTGGCACTTATGCAGAGCTTGATCTGAATGTGTGCATGCCACTTTTTATTTTCAGAGCTTGATCTGAATGTGCGCATGTCACTTTTTATTTCGTCTTCGACTTCGGTTTCTTTGTTAAAAACGCCATGTGAAAAAAGTGTATTTTTTGCGGAGCATTTAACGTACAGCACAGAACACACAGTTGCTCAGCTTTGTGCGAGCTCTCACTGCGCCCAATAGATAATACGGAGTCATTAAAACAACAGATAACCCGGAGTCAATAAAACCTTAAGTCAACAAAAACCAAACACTACTCGGCTTATAAGATATATTCGAGCTGTGTTGTTTGCAATATATTATTCAAGAAATAACCCATTGAAGGAAGTATTTTTGCGTTTTAGTTTTTGTCAAGTGTTTTAACATTTCGCTAGCGAAATGAGGTTCTAGTTTAGAAAATAATATTAATTTCAACTTAGAAAATAAAAAAATAATTTTACTCCTAACCTTAGAAAAATAATCAAGTGTAATCATGTGACTTGGGTATTATTTCCTGCGTGATTTCATTCCGGATGTTTTGATGAATAGGAGCAGACCGGAGATCCACTGTACATTTTGGAAAGCTGCAATTATTAGCACGTACGAC